>CABHPR010145198.1:32255-65726 GCA_902168415.1 Peromyscus melanophrys
TTGGAGACACAGCAATAGAAACTGTTTCAAGCTTAATAGTAAAACGTGATGGGACATTAATAGCCTGGCTTCAGGAAGATTTGCTGTTGTTTGAAAGTAGTCTGTGGAGTCCATGCTTTGCAGCCTGATTCCCAGCTTGGAGATACTGAGAAGTGACCATAGGGATGCTGGTGTCTAGGAAGTAGATTGGTGATTGGGGCAGTAGTTTCCTTATCAAAACTGAGTTTGGTCTCCCTTACTCTCCATCACCATTTTATGTTGGGGAATATTATTTTAAGGTGTGTTACTTTTGTTTATGTGGCACTTGTTGAACTCTGTGAAGCTGTGTTACTGTGCCTGTCTAAAACACCTAATGGTCTAATAAAGAACTGAACGGCCAATAGTGAGGCAGGAGAAAGGATAGGTGGAGCTGGCAGGCAGAGAGAAGATATAGAAGGAGAAATCTGGGAGAGAAGAAGTAGCCAGAGAAGGAGAACATCAGGGGCCAGCCACCCAGCTACACTGCAAGCCATGGAGTAAGATTTACAGAAAATGGGCTCCCACAAGAGTTGCTAGTGAAATAATCCATGGGAATACATAGACAGTTTTGAATTTTCTGGGGGATATTTTATGAATACTTTATAATTATTGATATTATATATACATATATATATCCCCTTAATATCATCTTTGTCAGCATTGTTTTGAATGCTGTTTTAAGATTTTTAAATTAGATTTCTTTTTTGAGATTATAATTACATCATTTCCCTTTCCCTTCCCTTCCTCCAAATGCTCCCATATGCTTCTCATTGTCTCTTTCAAATTCATGGCCATAGCCTCTTTTTGCATTAACTGTTGATGTGTGTGTGTGTGTGTGTGTGTGTGTGTGTGTGTGTGTGTATTTCATATATACATCTATGTGACTGTGGATTCCTAAATACATAAGTACAACCTACTTAGTCTATATAATGTTACTTGTATGCATGTTTTCAGGGTTGGCCATTTTGATCGTTGCAGAAGAGAGGCTGGAAAGATTGTAAGAATGAGAGGATCAGGGAGTAAACTGTGAAATTGTGTCTCCAAGGAATTTCAGAAGCTACACTCATAAAGTCTCACCAACATGACTGCCTAAACATGAGCTGAACAAGGACAATAATAAAAGACATGCTAATGTAGATGAGAAAAAGCCCATGAGGCCTCAGCCCTACACAAAGAACTACCAACAACTTAGGAATGCTGAGAGACTAGGGCTGGAGAAATAGTCTTCCCCAGGAAAAAGCTCAATGTTTGGTTATGCAATACCAAATGAATGACTTTTTAAAAGGCATTGAATGCCTTTTGGTTTTATTTGTTCTGTTTGTATTTGTGTGTGCATATGCTCATGCATACACATGTATGCATAGCACACACGTGCCACATCACAAATGTAGAGGTCAGAGAAGAACTTTTGACAGTTCTCTCCCTCTACCATGGGTTTCAAGAATCAACCTCAGGTCCTCAGGCTTGTTGGGACAAGCACTTTCATTGGCTGAACCTCCCTCTGGCTCTTGAATGCTTTTAGCATGATTGAATGATCCTTTCAATGAGACAAGAAGAGCAAGAATAGCGGGAAGTTAGAGTTACCAAAGATAAGGAATTAAATTTATCTCCTGTCAGAGATAAGACACCAGGGTCATTTTCCTGGATCATAGACAGAAGGCCTAGACATGGACTTCACACGGTCACCTACCTTCTGCCTGGAGAAGCACTGTTGCCAGCACTTGACTCAAGGGAACGGTAGTGTGCATAACACAGCTATTTTTTCATGATCATGTGCTTCGGACCAGAAATTCCAACATAGATCTTCTGAGGCCTCAGCTGGAAAGAAATGGGGAACAAAATGGTAAAAGATGAATGATTCTCCTCTCAAATGGATTCTTCGCTCACATCTGTCGCTTGGGCTGGGATGCTCTGAGGCCTCCAGCGCTACTGAACAGTCAAAAGGATTCCTACCTTTGGCCTTCTCCTGCAATGTAGATTTCGTCTATGACAGTGGGGTTAAGAAAGAGTCTCAAAAGCATTCCCCTGGAAAGCCAGACACTATTCCCAGGGTTTTCTATGCACAGAAGTCACCAAATGGCTGATGGTGAGTTCTATCATATTTGGTTTCTCCAAGCAGTCACAAACTCAGCCCAATAAGTTCCACCTCTTGACAATAGTGATGTCAAAGAATGTTGGACTGTGTTTTAAAGCCCAGGCATAAACTTTTAACTGCATTGGTCTATATCACAGTCCACAATACTATAGTGAGAGGTGAGGTATAAGTGGGCACTACAGCCAACGCATGGACAAGAGTGGCTGGTGGCAGGATGTGTTCGGAGGAGACTTTCTGCAACTGTGGCAACTGGATGAGGTGTTTTGATTACCGGGCATGAAATCCAGGGCCTTACTCATGCTGGGCATGTTCTTTACTGTTGAGCTACATCTCCAGCTTCCTTTTTATTTTTCATTTTGAGTCAGGGCCTCATTACCTTGCCCAAGCTGGCCTTGAATTCACTTTGTAGCTTAGGCCATCCACACACTTGTGTTCCTGCAAGCCTCCAGTGTAACTGAGATGACAGGCCTATGCCACTAAATAAGGTTGGGTTGGGTGTTAAGTGCCAGGGATTAGCCAAAGAAAGAGATGTGAAGGGTTTCTGGTGAACAGACTTCTAGGCCTACTACAGTGAAAACTTACAGGGTTATTTTATTTTCTAGGGCTCTCCTGCTCCTGTGTCTTATGAGCAGTTTTACAAGAATTATTCTGAATTGTCATGGGATGCGAGAAGCAGTTGTTATAATGTTAATTTGTGGATAATGAATTTGTGCTTCACAATTTCTTGCGATGTTTACTGACTACACCCCAAAGCATATGTGTTTCCTGTTCTCTTAGGCTTGTCCTCCGCCCTCCGTTCCGGCTTTGTGTGGCTTCACTTCCTTCCCTATCACTTAGGCAGGAATGTTGACACATCTTTCTTACTCATGGACCACCAACATCCTGTCCTTTCAACTTCTGAGACACCCTGCGCCTGTCTCCCTCTACCCACCCTCTTACACTCCAGGATGAATATTCCTCTAAGGAAGAGGCTGGGTATGAACACCATGTGGTATATGACAGGCTCACAACAGTGTACCTTGAATTTTCTTGCCACTGGAACACATTGTTCCTAACCAACCTCCTTTTGTGCTTGCCCTAAATAGATCTAAATAGACTTAATGAGGGAGCTGGGGGAATGGAGGGAATAGAAACGGTGGTAGGATGAGAGAAGAATCTATTTTCAATTAAAAAAAAGAGGAAAAATCAAAACAGGATAAAATAATGTATTTATCTATGGCTTTAAACCTTTCAGTGGCTCATCTAAGATGTTCAAACTGAGAACTTGGCTTGCAGCTCAAGGTATCTTTCAAGCCCCACTGTTCCTCCAAATCAGCCATCTATCTCGACCAGACATGTCTACAGCCATCCTCACAGTTTCCTGGACCCATTGTGTTTTCCGTGGTCTGTCCATGCCTGGAAAGCCCTTGTCCTTGGCATTCTCTGAAGTCTCACCTACCCTTTACATCTTTGATGCAGTTGGGGCTCACAGCGTATGAAGCTATTTTGCCATCTGTGTCAGATTTTGGTCAATAATGTCTTAGGACAAGTCTGTTGAAAGACAGAACTGTTTCCTGGTGATTTTAATCTCTGTGCCTCATTCAGTGCATGAAACAAAGTCAATATCCCACACATGATGGAGGCTTGGATTGTTTCTGAGGGTGAAGCTAACTTAATGCAATTAATATGGCCGTGAATACAGAGAGGCCAGCATGACTTAAGCCTAGAGAATAGAGAGTGCTGGACATCTGGGAAGAGATGTGGTGTGGACATTGTGTGAGCATCATTAGAGTCACTTTGTAGCCCCTATGCTCCCCACTCCACAAATGCTTTCTGGGGTCCTCTGGCTGTGGTAATATTGGTTACTCCAGATCTGGCCACCAGGTGACACCCATGCTCCACAAATGCTGCTCGGATTGCAAATTGTCAAGCTGCTGTTTAGCAAGCTGCATGCTAACCAACTTTGCCAGCTAAAGGGTCAATGAAACACCACTGTAGTGTCCTGAGTTGGATGGGTTCCAGGGGCCCCAAGCTCCAAGCCACAGATCTCTACCTGTCTTCACTGTGCCTCCATTCCAGACAACCTGCCAGGCTCGACAATTTTGCATCACAATGACTTCTGCTTCCTGCTTCCTGGGGACACAGTATGGTGGGAAGGAAGTGCTGAGGAGTTCTGAATGTCAGACCTCACAAGGCAAAGCTGATTGAGTCATCAGCTCAATCAGGCCTGGAGTTAACCCTTCCACACCATGTGCTAAGAGTTACAGATTTGGAAAATGTATTCCCAGGCACCCAACCCCATCTGCAGAAATAACACATATTTGACTGTCACTGGTGAACCACCCACTGTCCAGGCAGCAGGTAGCGTGCCAGAAACGGGTGTCATACTAATGAGGGGGATAATGAGGATAATAGTGGCCTGTGAAGAAGATGGCAGGTGTTTTCTGGTAAGTGAGCTGGGAACTGCTGGGGTCAGGCCAGCCACTGGAGCCATCAAACCTCTGAAACGTTCTTGAGTTGATTTTCCAAGCAGAGGAGTCTCCCCTCTGGGGGTACTGAGCACCATGAGCACCCAGACCCTGTTCTTAAGTCTTGGCATTCTGTTTGCATGGGCTACTTCCCAGGTGAAGACTCTTAAGGGATTCACTTCACAAGTAGATTTGCTACTCTAGCTGGTTATGAGCTCATGGAAATAGAAGGTTTAGTTTGTCTGTTTCAGTTACTAGCTCAAAGGGGCAATGGTTAGAGCCCTCACATTGCTATGTATTTATGTATTGTAGCAATTATTTCTGTGCATGTTTCTGGAAGACATGATGCCTTTGGGGTATGGATGTGCTATGTATGCTATAATCCTTCTCTGTCCAACACCTGCACACCTTGTTACAGAGGCGGAGCCAATCTAGGCAGATTCTACCTGGTGGTGTGGAAGCAAAAGGTAGAGGAGACTAGGGTAAGGAAGAGGTAAGAAGCCATTAGCATCCAGGTCACCAACAGGAGTTGGCTCCTCCCCTAGCCCCACCTCCTCTACTACAGGACCAGACAGAACACAGACACATCAAGGGAGGAACCTAGGGCCCAAAAGCAAACAGCACAGACAGATGGTGTGGGCTCCAAGGATTCTGGCTCCTGAACCCTGTAGGGAGCCAGCCTCCTTGTAGATCTAAAATGGAGTTTTGGCTTTTTGAGTGAAGGCCAAAACAATGCACCAGTAGAGGCAAGGCCAAACGCAAAAGAAGTGGAGCAGCTAGCATGGGAAGGAGATGGGCAGAACTCATTTCCTGCTGGTACAAGTGTGACCTCGGAATGGCCTTAGAGGCAGGACTATTTGAGGATCTTGAAGTCGTTGGGGAACTGAAAGCTGACCTCAGAACCCACTGTTTACTGGTGAGCCAAATGGCTCCTACTCCAGAATGTGTTGTGGAAAAGCAGAATCAGCCATGCGGTGGTGGCACATGCCTTTAATCCCAGCACTCGGGAGGCAGAGGCAGGCGGAGCTCTGTGAGTTCGAGGCCAGCCTGGTCCACAGAGTGAGTTCCAGGAAAGGCACAAAGCTACACAGAGAAACCCTGTCTCGAAAAAACAACAACAACAACAACAAAAAAAAAAAAAACCAAAAAAAAAAAAAGAAAGAAAGAAAAGAAAAAGAAAAAGAGAAGCAGAGTCAATTGGTAGTGTTTCCTTCCAAACCACAGTCAGAACAAGGGACCATTAAATCTTAAAACAAATCACGTGTCTCATATACCTGTCCCTCAAATAATGCTGACTTTTGGAGCTTCTTATTTTCACAGCCCAATAAGCTGCCTAGTGGACTCTATAGGCAGCATGCCTCCTCTTTGGAAGATTGGGGCCTGAAGAGTATGAGAAAAGGGGGTACCTTTTGTAGTCATGACACAGGCAGCATCTTCTGCCTAGGCAGCTCCTAGAGGTGATGCATGGCCACATGAAACCATGCGAGGAAGAACTTTGCAAAGATGCAGTCACTAGTGCTGTTCCATGGTAGAATTAAACTGACACCCTCAGTCACATGTCATCTTGCCCCCGCCCCACCACCACCACCAGTCACACACTATAGTCCTCTTCTGGAGAAGACCAACGCTGCCCCAAGAAGTTCCACAGGCTCGCAGAGGAGTTCACTCCCTCATGAACACTTCTGCTCCAGGACAAAGATTTCTGCTTCCAGATGTTAATGAAAGTTGGCCTCTTCTTCAAGGACTTAGAGGAGAATCACATCCTACAAAATGTGCACAAGTATGGAGCAATTTGTGGGAGCTTTGGGAACATGAGTTTATGGCAGCAATGAAGTCGACTTGAAGCACTTTTGAGTCAGATATCAGGTAAGTGTTCTCACAATTTGCTGCTTAAGAACTCTCCCTGGGGTCAGGGACTGGATTCTCCTCTACTCTGGGGAATGCTAGTTACCTGGACTTGATTTTAATACCCAGACCTCTGTTGATTTCAAGTCTCCCCTCCTTCCTCTCTTTTCAGCCTCTGTCCATGTGTTTTGGGCCCTTGCTCTCCAAAGCAGAACAAATTGCTCTTTTGGGAGTCCACAGCAGCCAGTGGCTTTGGGTTCATGTCAGTCACTCTGCCCTCTGCCCTCAGGTGCTTGTCAAGGCACTTCCCAGAACAAAGGGAGTTTCTTCCTGAAGGGCTCTGAGACCAGCAGTTGAGATAGCATTTTCACCTCCTAACATTTATCATTATAACAGATTCCAGAAATGCTTTCAACAGCTTTGATGTGGGGAATAGTTTTGAATTGGGGAAGAAAAAAAAAAACCAACATAGTTACAGATACAATTATAAAGAAGATTCAGAATGACCTAGAAAGAAGGGGATAAAATTCTCTAAGAATCTAAGGAGCTCTCTCTAGAAGCTCAGTCTAGATGAGAAAGAAGTATGCACTCTATTAACACCTAAGCTTCCTTTAACCCAGGGCCTGGTTGCAGCGAAGATGGGGCTTATCCTGGATGTGCTATGGGGACTCTGTCCTCTGACCACTGCCATCTCAAAATGATAGCAGATGTGACTACCTACATTCACAGAGCCCATGTTGATATTCTCTCATAGATGAGGGAAGAGGGGAGGTCATTTGGCCCTCACTTGAGATTCTAACCACTTATTCCTGCCTGTCGTCTTGACTAGCTGCATGCAATCCCGCCAGCTGCATATAGTCTTGGATAGCACTGAGGTATATAGGAAGGGCAGGTAGCACAGGGGGTACTCCATAGTGAAGCTTTCATGAGGCTTCATGCTGAGGTGGAGTGCTTGGGTGGTGCACCTTCCTTTCAGTCAGCCTCTATGGTAACTCTTCACTCATGCTTCTGTAAGTAGCCCAATAAGCTCGTTGGTTCATCAAAGCTGGACTTAGACGGAAGCATCTGTTTGGTACCTTATTTAGGGTGAATAGATATTTATTCAGCTCTTCCCAGGTGAAGCTACAGTAAGCGAGCACCAAGGACAGCAGGGAAGCTAGACTCTGGAGGCACAGAATGTATGCCATCACTGCAGACAGAAGGAAGAAACAAAACAACCACTGAGTCTCCACTAACTAGAGCTGCCGCTCTGGCGAGCCCGAACCCTCTCTAAAACTCCATTTTCTGAATGCAATGGGAATAGACTCCCATCTTAAAGGGAAATATAACGACTTGATGAAAAGACCAGTAGGCCGGTGGAAAGTCAACAGGACAATGAGCGAGGATCAGGTTAGAGGTTCATAGGCCTGGTATCAAATTCTGTACAGTGCTGGACACCCTATCCCTGGAGGTCTTTGTGCTTTCCCCCAAGTACCAGAAAGAGTCATTTCATGTTCCTGCTAAGTTTATTGGGGATAAATGAGAAAGCACAGAATGGGGAACGTTCTCTCCTCATAGAGTAGAGGTTAATGTAGAAGCAGGGATGGTAACCTCTATTCCACCACCCCATCCTGCACCCCTCTCCCCGAGAGTTCTGGCAGTAGCAGTAGAGGCAGTGCCCGAGCATGGCAGGTGTGATGAATGATGAAAAACTACAGGGTTGTGCTTGCTATCCTTAGAGTCTTGAGTTTATAGTTTAGGACTTTGAGTTCAATCAAAGAGAACTCGGAAGTAAAGAAAAGAAAGCTTGAGACTGTCACAGTTTAATTCCTTGCCGCCCTCTCCCACGTAGTCTCCTTTTCTTCCTTCACTTCCCACCAGGGCCATGTTTGTCCTATTGTTACCACTATGGACATCAGAATCACCCTGTTACTCCTTCACATGGCAGGAGTCATGGCAGAAGAGACTGAGGTCAAGTTTGAGACTGAACAAATGAAGACTGAACACATGGATATGTAGGTGCATGACTGGGAGGTTAGAGATCTAATAGACAAATGGGTACTACTGGTCTACCTGACCAGTTATCTTCCCTCCCTTCAATGGTGATGACAGTCACACAGCTGGACCCAGAAAGGCAGAAGGTATTGTTTTGTTGTTGTTGTTGTTGTTGTTGTTGTTGTTGTTGTTGTTATTGTTGTAGTGGAGCTCTCTATGTTCTGTAGGATCTTCACTTGGAAAATAGGAGCAAGGTCTGTCTCCATAGTAGAGCCTAACCTAGTATATATAAGACCCAGGCTTTCTAACAAATTTTCCTGAGGCCCCAAAGGGCAGACAGACTAGATGCTTTGTGAAAGCTGAAGCCTTACCACACAGGAACTCTGCTGTGGGAAAAGGGGAGAGCACCAGCCTCCTTTACTTCTTCACTCCTTCTTCTCATGCTCCTGCATTCCCCTCCTCCCCATTCCTCTTCTGTATAGCCCCTCTTGTATCTTCCCCTTCCCACACTTACCATTGCATTATTTTCTCCCCTCATACTCACCTCCTTCCACATTCTTCCTCCCCCAACGTTCTCCTTCATTATAGCTCATCCTCTCCTCACCATCACAGTCCCCCACACTCTCCCTCCCTCCCCAATGTCTTCTTCCTCAGACACCCTTTCCCATACTCTCTTCCTCACCCACACTTCCCCACACTCTTCTTCCATTCACCCTCCTCTCAGACTTACTCTGCTTTACTCTCTCTTCCCTGCCTGCGTCTTCTCTTCCCTCACACTTTACACACTCACCTTTATTTCACACACACACACACACACACACACACACACACACACACACACACACCCTTCATGCAAATCCTCCATTTCCACGTGCACTTCCATGCACATCCCCACTCCACACAAATCACTACACACAGCCCCTTTGGTTTCTCATGAACTCATCTCTAGGATGAAGAACAGACTCAGTGGGGAATGAGCTAAGCAAGTGATGATGAGACTGATTTTGAACATGTTTATGGCAGATAATATATCCAGCTAGGGGGTATCTTTGGAGATAATGGGAGACATCTCAACTACCAACAACAACTTTGGAAAGTTTCTTCATGTTTACAGCTTATTGTTAGAACTTGTATTTAATTACTAGGGGGATAGTACATTGAATCTGTGTACTTTTTTTAGGGACCAAGGAGCATGTCTATCTCTCTGGTCCAGCATTTTGGTATGTAATTCCCTGCCTAGAAGTGTCCTATATTCAAATATAGCTGTCAAAGCCTTAGTAATATAAATACCACCACTGGTGACCACCATTTGTGGGGACTTCTCCTCACCATCAATGAGTTCTTTAGCAGATGCCAACTGATACCCTGGTTGAATTCAAGTCCTGTACTCTGTAGGGTCAGAGTGAGGTACACCTGTGATGGCTGGTCTTAGTTGTCTTCTTGCCTGGATTAAGATATATCTAGAACTGGCAAAGTGTTGGCATGACTGCTGGTCTGAAACTATGATCAGTCTTCCTGGGCAGACTACCTGAAGACTTCCTACCATGGTAGAGGAGTAAATTCCTTGTTATTTCTTCCATTGTCCCTGTTCTGCTCTCTGGAAGGACATCCTTATTTGTTGTTTTTCAGGTTGTTTCTTACTGGGGCTATTGTTGTTCTACAGTTCACTTTCATATAAACTAGTTGAAGGTGATCTTCTAGTGTTTGTAGATTTGCTTGCTGGTGTGTGGCTTTGGCAAGCATCCAGTGCTGTCCCATTAATTAGGAAATGATGTATTCATGCAGCATAGTACAAGCTTAATTTCAGCTCCCACTTGCCCCTTAGTTGGGTGTCTGAATTAATATAGTGCACATCTATAGGTGTACCTGTGATCAGTTATTCCCTCTCTGGAGAGTTCTCTGTTCATAATCTTCCCTGACTGTGTGTGAGCTTGGTTAGCATATAGAGACCATCCTTGGACTAAATAACTTCAGCCACTCTCATCCTGTAGGTGCACTTTCAGGGGACCCAAGGATATAGGAGGGATCATGCCATCAGAGAGCTAGTAAGTAAATAGCTTGGCCCAACACTAGTATATAGTAAAAGGTGAGCCTAGGATCCCTAAGAAACCTATATTAGAGGTGTTAACCAGTGTGTAGGCTTGTCATTGCTATAACAAAATAACCAATGAATAGTTTAAAAGAAGAGAAATGTGTTTTTCACTTTTGGTTTGAGATATTCTAGTCTATGTGATAAGTTTTGGATCCCCGGTTATTGGGTATCCTCTGCCATCAATGTAATAAGCCAATCAAGCCAAATAAATAAATCCAGGTTTAATCTGAGCAGAGCAAACACCTCCTGGGTGGCTCTCAGGAAGGCAGGGGAGAGAACTCAATAGCACATGGCAGCTATGGCAACCAGGTCTTAAGTAGCTTGTAGATGTGATCTTGAACAGCCCCAGGGAAGGGCTGAATCTTGGCAGGCTTTCTTAGGGGTGAGGTCTGGGGAGAGAGAGGTGGGGCTTCCACTTTATCATCCCAGACTCCTTGGGTATATGACACAGGCAGGGCTTCCACCTAAACACTATGGTCACTCAGTTCTGTGTTTCTGAGTCTGTACTGAGGCAATACATTACAGCTAGCAGTAGGAGTATGTGGTAGAGGCTGTTTAACTCACGAGAAGCCTCACTGGAGGAAGATAGAGAGAACACTGAGAGGAAGATGGGACAAAATACACTCCAGGGACCTCTTTCCTCCATTCAATTTCCACCTTCCACAGTTCTGTAACCTCACAAGAAGGTGGGTACTCAAATTTTAAACCCAGCAGTGGATTGATCCATTCAGAAAGATAGAGAGCTCAGGATCTCATCACCTCCCTGAAGACCTTCAGCTGGTGACCGAATCCAAAGACATGAACCTGTGGGGTACACGTCACATCCAAACCACAATAACTAGAAATAAGTAGTACTAAAGAACACAGAGGGTAGAAATGAGATATCAGGGGATATCCAAGACAAGGGATGGTCAAAAGGGAACTCATCAATATGAGGAGATAGTGCAGGCCGCAAGAATATATTATAGAGATTCAGCTGTGTATTAAAGCTATACCTAGAAATTTTTAAGGCATTTTTCTAGAAGAAGCCATCTATCATGGAATATTTGGTGTTATTCAGTTTTTAATATTTCAGTCGTCTTCTGCAATGAAATTCTTGTGGGCCCATATACTACTAGACCATTTGGCAATCAGTTCAGCTTCTCAGACCTGCTGATCCTCTAGGTAACTAACCCCCCTGCTGAGCCTAGGAGACAAGCAGGCTGTAGATGCATAGCTTTGCTTCTTGTGCAAATAAAGCTAAGACCAGTCCTTGCCTTCAGGCCTAGTGGCATTCTAGAGCAATTGACTTAGAGCAAAGGAGGTTTTTGCATATCCAGGTGGAATAAAGAGTGAGACAGAATTCCTGGCGGCAGAGAGCTATATGGCAAGGACAGGAAGAACAAGACAGTTTTTCTGTAGATGGTAGACAGAGCCGCATGGCCAGAGAGAAGAGAGAAAGGCAGAGAAACAATAGATGATAAGGCAGATCTCTTATAGAGTTTATCAGGGCCAGGAGTAAGGAACTAGGAAGGACAAAAGAACAGAGGATGAAGATGAGGTCAAAAAAAAAAGCATAGGAGCTTACTAAAACTATGAGGACAGGAAAAGTGGGCACAGAGAGGAATTGAATGTGAGGATGGAGCTGAAGCTGTATAGATAGAATTTTGTCATAGAGGAATAAAGTTAGTGGACAAAGAGCATGGTATACTTAGATTCATTTCCCAAAAATAATTCTCGGTGTTCGTAGTTTCTCTTCTGGGCCCCTGGGAAGAATATTATTAAGGCTGGTCCTATAATAATATTCAAGAAGGAAAGAAAGTTAAAGTCAGGAAGGGTGGAAGGATAAATGGCCTTCGGCTCTGATTGAACTTTAATTCCTGGGTGGCAATTGCCTAACTTTACTTCATAGCCTTGGGATGAGGAGTTGAGGAAGCTTGACACTGTTGCCTTCTATCCAGATTAGGGTTGCTCACCCCTCCTTTAAGCTGAACAGATTCCTATCTTTTCCTCGAAGGACTTTTGTACTGCTACATGTGCTAAGTGCACAGGAGCTTTCTTAGGCTTTATTCCTGATTCTGTTCCCAGCCCATTCTTAGCATTTTTAGTTCATGTTCTGCTGAACAAGAGCTTCCCTGTGGTGATTGCATGTGATCTTGGAGGTTCCTCTGTTCTGGAACTTATCATGCATTTCTGTAATCACTGAATTTTTAAAAATATCTTTTCTCTGTTCTGTATGATCTTTCACAGCCTGTACTATCTCTTCAATTGTGCATCCATAGCACCTAGTTTAGCCTAAATGGATGCTGAATTGACTTGATTCTGTGGTTGGATTTCAACCAAATACTGAAACACACAGTAAGCAGCCAAATCACACCTGTGAATGAAAACATGTGACTGTTTAGTCTCAGTCAGGGTCACCTGAGACAACAATTCCCACTTCAGAGTCCATGCAATGGCTGTCTTGAGAGTGGATATTAGAGTTATGGTGTTCTGAGTTCAGATAATAGACAACTACCAATTTTTTTTCAGCCCTGGGGAATTTCCTTAATTATCTGAGCGTGGTTGGTGTCCTTATTTGTAACATGGGAATAAATAACATTTACTTCATAAAGTTGTTGTGAGGATTAACATGAAAGAAGGCACAAGAAAACAGCTGGCAGAATATCACACAGAAGCTCAGCCAGTGTCGTGTCCCCGTTATTTCCACTTTCGGTAGGTTATGGTTCTCCTTAGGGCCGTCCTGGTTACAGTTGCTGAGGCTTCCTGTTGTAATTATCCTCACCACACTCTTTTTATCCAAATTGGCATCCTGGCTGGGATGATAAATTACACTGTTACTCTATTAATGAGCCCTGACGTGCTATCTAGCCTGCTGCCAGGGGTGCAGACTTGACTTCTGGTAAAATGACAGCTGGGGACCTTATTTCGAAATTAGACAACTCAAGCAGAGGAGCCAAGTCTTCTTGGTACTCCAAAAGTCATCATCCAAGGGAGGTGTACATGGCACCAACCATTTTAGCCATACTTACACTTATGGGCATCTAGGGGCAAGTCCAAATGTCACTGGTCATCAATGACAGGCAGAGGTTTAGGCACAGAGACTTGTGGTTCTTGGTGTTTGTTTGTTTTTTACTGATTGATTGAGACTTGTGGTTCTTTGTGTTTGCTTGTTTATTGATTGATTGATACAGGATCTCATGTAGACCAGATTGGTCTCAAACTCTCTGTGTAACTGAGGATGAACTTGAACCCCTGACCCTCCTGCCTCCACTTTCCAAATGCTTTGCACTGCAGTGCCCAATGAAAGTTCTTGGCTTTAAAAGACTGATTCCATTTCATCTCATCTAGGCCTTCCCCTCTTTGAGAATTTCAGCAGTCTGTTTACATATTTCCTGCCTGGGAGTAAAATTCCTTCCACTCAGCAGTTGATCAACCTTTCATCTCTTGGTTTTTACTTTTATTTGTGTAACAACACTTAGGTTAAAAGCACTACCTACTTGACTGTAAAAGAAGCATCTTTCTAGGATTACAGTTTTAACATATGTTGCTATCATGGCTGTCTTCAGTTTCTTATGAAGGGGACCACACCTTGCTGTTACCCACCCTCTTACCCAGCACCAGTGCCCGGCACCTACCAGATATGTGATACCTCTGTTGAAGGGATAAGTGATGGCTGTGAATGAATTGGCCAAAACTTCTATTGCAGAGTGACCTTTGAACCACTCAGTCCTCCATGACACCTGTGACAATGGAGCTAGGTTCATCTGGAAGTCATTTCTGGAAGTGGGTGGCCTTGGCAGAAGATTTCTCAATGATTTTGTTAAGATGTCTTTAAGCTTATGTCAGGAGAGTTGGCTGTTACTGTCAGGAAACTGAAACAGAAACATTAATTTCCTAAATGAGATCCTCCTGATGAAGGCCAATATTGATTTATAGTTGTTTAAAGAGAATAAAAACACATCTGTTCTGATGCTAAAGAAGAAGAAAGAGAAACTTGCATGAATGAGGGAAAAAGTAAAAAACTATTTGAGTGAGGTAATCAGGAAGAAGAGTTATTTGTTCACATACAAATAGATTACACACCTACTTGGCTCGTCTGGCTTGGGCAGGATACCATGAGTCTGACTTGGCTAGCATTCTGAGTGCTTGTGGAATCCCAGGGACACTTGCATTTTATTGTATGCAGCCCATGCTACTTAGGGTTGGCTTAGGACAGAAGCCGTTATAGGTATTTCAATAGAAAGAGGTCTGATACAGGAAATTGGAGATTGAACAGCCCCTGGAAGGTGATAATAACAAAGTGCTCAGGTTTTAGGAGCTTCCTCTTGCCTCAGTACCAATGTGAGCAGTTCCCATGATGCTTCCTGGACTGTGATTACAATTCCAAGAATTTATAGCACCCTAAGGAGTAATTCTTAAGGTGATATTCCCAATGTCTACCTTCTCAATGCTCATGTACCTATAAACAATGGTAAAATAAAAACTTCAAAACTCACTTGAGTCTTTCTTCAACAGAACTAATGCAGACCCATACTAGAAAGGGGTCCTGGGAAAAGAGGTTCCAAGATATTCCTCTTATTGGATAAGTGAAGATGCTTTTGAACTGATCACAGATAACCTTACACATAGCTCTATTCCATCCTTCCATCCATCCATCCATCCATCCCTCCATCCATCCATCCATCCATAGTTACTGAGATGCAGCTATGTACCTGAATCCGCAGTTGCCCCAGTCTTCTTCTAAGATTTTTGAGCACAGGTCTTTTCAACTTTTTCTATCTTCGACCACTTGCAGTGCAATTCTGGACACATAGGTAGACGTTCCCTGATTGTCTATTACCAGAGCTGGGATAGTTTGTCTGCTGTTTTCAGTGAAATCAGAGTAAAGAGAGAAATATAACATGTATCTCTGTCCATACTGATGGATGTTTATGCATATGCTATGTATTCTTTAATATTAAAAGATTTTTAGTTCATCATTGTTTTGATAAAGCAACTTACATTTTTGGTTTATTTTTACTATTATTTTTTATTTTATCTTTTATATAGTATTATATTTATATTACTTTTCTTGGTATTATTTCATAGATATTTGAATACTATTTTATTTATAAATTTGTAATGATTGAAGAATATTCACATGAATGGATTTATTTAATATTAAGTTATTATTTGTGAAATCACTGTGTTAACGCTGGATGTTTAGATTGCTTCTGGCATTTGTTATTGTTTAATTATTCTTTTTCCTTTGGAAGTTGGCTGTTAGCCTGGCTTCTGAGGATGTTTGGGGTATTTCCCTCTTCTTGCCCTTGATATAGGCAAGAGGTCTGGAGGGTATTGTTAGTATACAGAACCACTCTCAGTATTTGTGTCAGGCTGGAAATGTTTAATCCAACTCACTATGTTGCTTTAGTACAGAGAAGGGAATCCAGGCCTGGGCGACAGGAGGAAGCTGAGTTTACAGTCCTTGCTCAGCTCTTTAGCGTCTGTGA
Organism: Peromyscus melanophrys; assembly: GCA_902168415.1. Taxonomy (NCBI): domain Eukaryota; kingdom Metazoa; phylum Chordata; class Mammalia; order Rodentia; family Cricetidae; genus Peromyscus; species Peromyscus melanophrys. Next base: position 48,201 of record CABHPR010145198.1, read on the forward strand.
GACAAGGAGAAGGTGATCTCACCTCTTCGAGCTTTGGTTTCTCACCTTCTTTGGATGTTTGCAGCTCTGCTTCTTCACATTCCTCTCCCTCCTAACATGCTCTTTTCTGAGGACCCCCCCATATCAATTCCCCCCCATTCTGCCTTCTCAGGCTGACTCTTCCTGCATGTGGTCTGTAACTCAGTTTGGAGTGGTTGTCTCCTGTACCTCCCTGGCTCTACCTGGTCATTTCTACCTACTCCTCTTGCAATGCCTCTCTTCCCAACTCTGAGATGATGTTTATGTTGTCAGATGCCCAGTTTGCTTTCTTCCGATCATAACATGAAAGGGCTGCTGCAGCTCTGTTGACTGAGTCCAGAGGTCTTTACTGTGTCGTTTTGTGCTGCCTGCTCTTCTGAATTCCCTTCGGCACATTTTGTGTGCCACCCATCTATAGCACAAGGTAGGTGTTCCATGTTGTTGGAACAAGCGAATCAAAGAGCATTGCTGAGGGCAAGCTTGCTTTTCACTGATAAGTCTGGATCTGGCAGAATAAGCACAAGTCCACCTTCCTTGATTGAAAAACAGGAAAGTGACTTGCAGACATTTCCTTTCTCTCCATGGCAGCACAGGATGCACATGTTGAGTGCAGGGTTCCAGGGTTTTGCCTTATCAGTGATACCCATTGCTAGCATCTCTTGAAATGATAATAAGAGCTTTTCCTCTGGGATATCTGGTAGAAGGAGCCAGCTTCATTCAGAACAATCTCCACTTCACCATGCAATGAGTGTTACCTGAATGCCTCTGAAGTCTTCTGAAGGTGATCTTAATTCACAGTCGTCACACACCAATTCCATCGGCCCTGTGTCTTGCTTTAAACAAAGACATTTCCCAGTACGCTTCCCTGTGAGGAAGAGGATGTAGGAACGAAAAGATCCTCTGCAGATCCTTTTCAGGTAAATTTTACCCACATTTGAACAGAGGGAAAGATAATACCCAGAGAAATCCGTTAAGTTTTCCAAAGGAAAAAAATGAATAAATGTCAAAAGGAATAAAAGAAGTGAGGTTTAAACATGAGTCTATGTCCAAATTCCTGGTTAGTTCACAACATAATTTTCTCAGGCCAGGCTCTTTGTTAAACAATGTCTTAAATGTTATTCCGGTTTCTGTTGCTATGACAAATACTCTGACATGAGGCAATTTAGGGGAGAAAGGGGCTTATTTTGCCTTACAGTTCCAGGTTACAGTTTATCATTGAAGGGGGGTCAGACCGAGAATATAACCGGATAGTTATATCCACTATCCAGTACAGAATGAAAGAAATAGACCTGTGCTTCCTGCTTGCTTCCTACATGTGCTCAGATATCTTTCTTCACTCTTATTCAGATCAGGGTCCCTGCCCAGGTAATACTGCATCCCACATTAACTAACAGTCAAGACAATCCCCCACAGACATGCCCGCAGGCAAGCCTGACTTAAACAGTTCCCCAATGTAGGTTTCCTTCTCAAGTGATTCTGGGCTGTGTCAAGTTGTCAGCTAAAACTAACTAGCACACATATTTGAATGGACCTTTGTGGGGGTATTGTGTTCCCCAAACTATTGTGTATGCTAATAAACTTATCTGGGATCAGAGAACAGGACAGCCACAATATTAAACATAGAGGTTAGGCAGTGGTAGCATACGCCTTTAATCCTAGCATTCCAGAGACAGAAATCCCTCTGGGTCTCTGTGAGTTTAAGGCCACATTGGAAACGGCCAGGCACGGTGATACACACCTTTAATCCCAGAAAGCCACACCTTTAATCCCAGGGAGTGGTGGTAGAAAGCAGAAAGGTATATAAAGCAGGAGGACCAGAAACTAGAGGCATTTGCCCTGGAGAGGCATTTGGCCTGGAGAAGCATTTGGCCTGGTTAAGCATTCAGGCTTCTAGCAGCAGTTCAGCTGAGACCCATTCTGGATGAAGGCTCGGGGCATCCAGTCTGAGGAAACAAGACCAGCCGAGAAGTTGGCCAGGTGAGGTTAGCTGTGGTTTGTTCCGTCTCTCTGACCTTCCAGTGTTCACCCCAATACCCGGCTCAGGTCTGATTTTATTAATAAGAACTTTTAAGATTCATGCTACAGACCTTCATAAAACCCAATGAGGCAGGGTATGAGTTTTGCCTTGTGCTAAGTTGAAGAAACTGGGACACAAGAGGGTGTACATATCATAAGATCAAAGCACTACCTTATGGCTTAATTATGTTGATGCCTCTTCCTCCATAGCTTGGTGTCTCTTCACTCACTCAAAGGCAGGGGTGTGTTCAAGTCATCAAAATATAATGATGCCCAAAAAGGAGTAATTTGAGACAGCTTTTACTTGTTACCCAAGCCCTAGAAGGAAGACTCTGTGAACACTGCCTAACACTCCTGAAATCTCTGGCAGGGAGTCCCAGGCTCTATTATGGTGGACCCTTCACAGTAGCTTTTGAAGTTATAGTTGACTAGAATCTGCCCCTAAATATTAGGTAGAATGCTTTATTGTTAGATTTTTTCAAAGGATGCTGATATTTAAATAGGCTGCAAGGGGAAGGAATCCCTGTAAACTGTTCAAGAAGATGTAAATTAGTGCAGCCACCATGGAAAACAGAATGAAGAATCCTCAAAAAGCTAGAATTCCAACTGCTGGTGGTATAGTTGATTCACCCCTACATACAAACTTAAGGGAATCCAAGTCATCGCTCAAGAGAGATACCTCTACATCCATATTTATCCCAGTGTTATTTACAGTACCCAAGTTATGGAATTAGTTCATGTGCCCATTACAGAAAACATAGCAAATATGTATAATAGAGTATTGTAGCATGAATCTTAGAGAGTCTTATTAATAAAATCAAACCTGAGGCCAGTTATTGGGGTGAACACTGGAAGATCAGAGAGACAGAAGAAGCCACACCTGACCTCACCTGGCCAACTTCTCAGCTGGTCTTGTTTCCTCAGACTGGAAACTTCTGTGTCCTCATCCCAATGGCTCTCCGCTGAACTGTGCTGCTCAAAACCTAAAAGCTTAACCAGCCAAATACTTCAAGTTCCTGGTCTTTACACCTTATATATCTTTCCTTTCTGCCATCACTCCCTGGGATTAAAGGCTCACTTCTTGGGATTAAAGGCTTGTGTCACTAAGCCTGGCTGTTTCCAATGTGGCCTTGAACTCACAGAGATCCAGAGGGATTTCTACCTCTGGAGCGCTAGGATTAAAGGTGTGAGTGCCACCATTTTCTAGCCTTTGTATCTAGTGGCTGTTCTGTCTCTGACCCCAGATAAGTTTATTAAGGTGCACAATATTTTGGGGAACACAGTACCACCACAGAGTATTACTGAGCTGCAAAAAGAACAGAATAATATTGTTTGCAGTAAGTAGATGGAACTGGAGACTATCATGCTAATTGGAATAAGCTATGATCAGACAAATACTGTATGTTTTCTCTCCTATGTGGTATTTAGGTAAAAATAAGGTGTGATAGCAGAAGAGAAGCTGTTAGAGAAGAGAAAGGGTATGAGGAGGAGGGTGGTGGGGTCATAAGAGATGGAAATGGAGGTGCAAATATGATTAACATATTTCATGTGTATGTGAAATGTCACAGTGACACTTGTTGTTTTACATAGTTAATAAATGCAAATAAATACTAAAAACATAGGAAGAGTGGTCGCATGTATTCATAAATGGGAGGTAAGGGGAAGGGGATCATGAACTTAAGCCGTAGATACATACCAAGTTTGAGATTAGCCTGGGCTACCTAAGACTGCTTCAAACCAACAATTAAAATATTTAAAAGTATCCAATAGCTTTTATGAAGTAAATATGAAGAAATGATGAATTAATATGGCTGAAGTAATATTGTATTTCTCTTGAAATGAAGATGATCCAAAAATCAAGATAGTGGACATTTAAATAGTGTCCACTTAAAATGTGAGCTAGAAGTATAAATATACTTTAATAAAATCACTCAAGATTTGAACAAGCAAGAACAGGATTGACAATTCATGCTTTAGAGACTATTTCCTGCAGGCATCTGCTTTGTCTGTGTTTCATTTTCTAGCTATTTTTGAAAACTTTTCCTTATCCTGATGAAGTTGTCGGTATACTCTGGATATCAAAGAGAGACTATAAATGCATTCTGTTTGTAACTGAATTGTAGTTGAATGTAGCCAGTGACATGTTGATCTGCCTCACTGCTCATATATATCCATGGTTACATATTGCACACTGATTTCTATTCTAAATCATTTAACTGCCTGTGGGAGAAACTCTTGACTCCTTGAGAGCAGATGTAAAGAAACGCTTGGAGAATCATGGGAGAGAGTTGGGTTCTTGTAGAGAGATGGGAGGAAGCCTGCAAGGCTCTGCAGCTCTGTCTGCTCCAGCCATCCCTGGGGAATGGGCAGATGGTGCCGATGGAGGCTTTGGAACTTTGCAGCTCCTTAGAAGAAACAAGAGACAAGAAAGCACGGGGCTTTCAGGGATTCAGTCTAAGCAATCAGCTTCTCATAACTATCACATGGCTGATGCAGGCCCTCGGCAGTTTTCTTCTGTTCCAGTTCTCTCCTCAGGTCAAGGGAACTGAGACTGACAAGGACCCAAAGGCCTCATGAACTCAGAAACTAAGGAATGGCTTGATTGTGTGGAGAATGCAGTCCTCAAGCTGGACAATAAATCTATAGTCATGACAGTTTTACATGATGCTCTCCCTAATTTCCACGTCACTTGCTATGTATCAGTGACTCTTGCAAGAATGATATACACATGGGAATCCAGCAGTATCTGTTCCAGCCTGAGGCTGGAGAATGGGCTTGAAAGCTCCTAGAACCAGGCATAGTTGTGGATTTGGAGATGCGGCGGTAACCTGCCTGTTGCTATATACATGTTTCTTTTGTGTCTGTTGGAATTTGAATTTATTGGGCCATTTTCTAATAAAAAAGGAGTAATTTTCCCCCTGAGAGAAAAATCCTATAGGTACAGACATGATTCTGAAGAGGTAGTACAAAGGTAGTGTTCTTGGGCATGAAATTGGATCATGGAAGACTTTAGGTAAGAGAGATGGTTAACTCATGTCTCTTTCAGGATTGCTCTTGATTTACTTATAGTACATTCAGAGACTTAATTGACCTGTGAATACTTAGCCTGTGCTAGCTATTCTTAAGGTGCTCCTTTTAGAAATTCCCAGCTACCAAAAAGCAAGGGGCTATAGGGTTCCTATCAAGGCTTCCTTTAAAACACAGTCCACTCATATTCATGTCTTCTGAGTTCTAGGTGTGATACTGTGATGTGCTGGAAACTGTTTCGTGATAAATAATTAGACAGATACTGTTTCCTACTACTTTCTGTGGTGTGAGTACTCTCACTGTGACCAACATTATGCCACTGACATTGAGGCCTTTAACTAAAAAGGAGGCGGGAAGGCAGGAAGCTGAAGCTGGTGTGACTGCCACACCCCTCTAGAGTGAAGTCACCCGCATCACAGAAACAAGCATGATGCTTCTATGGGGTGGAAGCTGGAAGCACTAGAGGACGTCTACACTGAGCTGTATAAACCTTAACTGTCAGTCAGATGTTGATCTTCATTTTCTCTCTTTTCCCTCCCCACGTCTTTACTGCAGCCCTGAGTGAATACCTTTTATAACCAGGAGGAATTCAGGTAAAGTGAAAATCCTCCCCACAGCCAGTCTATGATGACAGCATCGAGAGTTATGAGACATGCCGAGGAGCGCAGAACCCATGAAGGACCAAGGGCTGCCCCGGCTGTCTCTGAAAGCCTTTTCCATTGTTACCACTGATAACATTAGGGAGATGGAAGGTTTTCCCTAAAGAAGCTTTGAAAATATCCTTGAGATAATGAGCCCTACCTCCATTCTTCTCCCACAGCCCCATCCTTAGTCCCACATTATCATCACTCTTGCTTTTCATTATTATCAGATTTCCCTTCTGTGTGTGATGTTTCCTGTGTGCAAATTATCTGGGGTCTTTGAGGAAAGTGAGATGTCAAGTCCAGGAATATATGTCAAACTCAGAAAGGCATTTAACCAACCTGTAAGCTGATGACCAGGATCAGTGTTTCTGAGTCATTCTCTAAAGTACATTCTCTCTCTTTAGCAAAACTATGGGTAATGTATGTGTATACACACAGAGACACATACATACATACATACATACATACATACATACATACATACATACACACATACATACATACACACATACATACATACACACATACATACATACGTCCACACATGAGGCATGAAAGAAAGAAAGGACTATGGTAGGCAGGAGGCACAGAGCTAAAAATTTTTCAGTGGTTTCCTTCTGTATAGCCTGCAGCCTAAGACTTTATCTTACATTTTAAAAGCTATGTGGAGAAAAAATAGATTAGCAAAAGAGGTTACACATAGCTAGCAAAGCATAAAATATTTGCCATTTGTTCCTTCTATAGAGCAACTTTGGCATGCTTTGTTCTAGGGTTGAGTGAATCTCAGAAAGTGTTGAAAAAGGCCAAGCACATCTGGAATGCTATTCCATTGTCCAGATGCTGATGTACATAGTTGTGTATACAGGCAGTTAAGCAGCACTGTTATATGCATCATATTTAATCAGAAGCCTGAAAAATACTCTAAACATTTCTCAGCTACATGAAGACTTGGCACAGTTAACATGCCAGTGTGCTCTAATAATCTCTAAGAGGGCTTAGAGTATTTCTCAATCTTGTTTGAACAAAGTTCGAATTTTCTTTATTTTTATACCTCACATTTGGGAATTGGCATGCTATGGAATATGACAATCTGGCATTTTAATAAGTTTCTTTATCCTGGTCAGGAATCCTTTTCTGACACCCCATGTATTCAGTCGACTCCTTCAGTCTTTCTGTCCCTGTCTCCTAGAATCAACTCACTATCTCTTCCATTGGTGACAGTCTTTCCCTCCATTACTCTTAGAGCATTTAGTGTTTATTCAATAAAATCTCCCCTTTCTGAAACTCTTAAGAAAGGAAGTGTTCCAGAAAACAATATTTTCTGCTGATCTGTGGGGTTACAATCTTTAAGATGGAAATGTTATTTAGCTTAATTTTCTAAGGGAAAATTCCCTTAGAAATACACTGAATAATTCACTCACTAATTAAAAAGAGAATATTAAATGCCATTTAACCTCATTTTCTTAACGTGCCACAGGGGGAAAATAATTTTGTAGAAAGATGAGAAAAGAACTTTTTTTCTGCCTCAATTCTATACCACTAATGTGGTGGGAACCCTGAGTGAGAACCTGGGAAGTTCATGGTTCTACTCTGCTGCCCAAGAAAATGGTAGTTTGTCAGATGCTCTTCAAGGTCGCTCCCAGCTCTAACAGTCTGTCTGGGATGTTCTAAGGCAGAAGTCTAGGAAAAGATTCAGTGAAATGAGACAAGGTGCACAATTCTATTAGATTTGTTATCTGATGATTTCTTGAGAGCATATGCCAGTTATTGCTTAATAATGATTACAATACAGATTTTTCAAAAATGTAATAGTTGATGCTAAATTCTATTTGGTAGACAAAAATTCCTGTTTTCACACAGCAACAGATTAAGAATCAAAGGTTTCTATAATCCTGTTAAGTACATTTTCTTCTTCGTGAGTGAGTCTGGCAGGCCTTTGATCATGGACTTGGGCAGAATATGAGTATTTTCATGCCCTTCAGAAAGCCCCAGCTGTCTGAGGCATTCTGCCCCAGAGGTCTCTCAAATCTGATTTGATCACTCTTAATTTACTTCCCAGACAAAGCTATTGACTGTGGGAGTGGAGAGGGTTGCTTTTAACTTCACAGGGAGGTCATGAGCTTCACTTTCGTAAATTCCTATTTTCTAACTGGTACCACTGGCATGCAAGCTGCAGTCAGATCCTACTCAGCCTCTAAATTCTCCCATCATTTCTGCTTTCCCAGCATGTTTCTCTAGAAAGTTCCATGTTCTCCTCAGACTTTAGCCCTTTCATCTTTCGCAATTCACAGGGGGCTTATGTTTTTCTTCTTTCCCACTTCTAAACTCCTTAAGCACCAAAATATTCTCTTTGCTTCATTAATTCTTTGAACATCATTAGAACGCTTGCTCATCTGTAAGATACCATGATCCAGGGATAGTCCACACACTTGGAGATACTCCCTTTCTGGTGGGGAGTTAGAAGGATGGGCAGACCCATGAATTCGTACTTGACAAGTCTATGAGTAGAAGAGAAGCATTTCCATCTCTTGAAGATGATAATCAGGTAAACCTCCTGGTGAAGAAGACTTGTGAATGTTATCTGAAAAGGCTTGTTAAGGCAGAGTTTGTTAAGACAATGGGAGGATCAACGCCATTCTGAGAGAACCATATATGGAAACCCATGAAGTCATAAGAAAGGGTGGCATGATCAGAAAGAGTGGGAGATTAGAAGGAAGATACAGAATATAGGTGCTGGGAGAGGATCTACAAAGCTGGGAAATGTCTCCCCTCTCCTGGACTACTGGCCCATAGTCTATGGGCTTGCTCTGAGCCATCCTCTCTGTCACTTCTCTTTCATCCTAAAGAGGTGTTCAGATTGTATCTTCAACATAATACATGCACAGGAGCATACACATACACACACACACACACACACACACACACACACACACACACGCTGCAGGCACACACACAAGCACATACACACACCCCACTGCTACTCACGCAGCTCTTTCTTGTACCTCCATGTGCTCTGTATCTCATTTCCAAGGTTCTTAGAAAAATAAATTTTCTTTACTTCCCATTTTCTCTGTCCCAGTGTAATATGGTTAAGAGAAAAAAAGATGAGAATGGGTGTATTTGGGTGTTTCCTTTTCTGAGTATCCCCAATCCATAGGCAGAAACTTATTTGCCAGTGTAAGGAGTATTTGAAGGCAAGGCTTCTGGGAGGCAGTTTGGTTGGTCATAAGGGCAAAGTTGTTATTAATGGCATTTATGTACTTAAAAAATAGCCTCTGGGAACCTCCTTACCCCTTTTACTGTGTGAGACTACAGTGCAAAGATAACCATTTCTGCATCAGGAAACAGATCCTCACCAGACACTCTGGCCATCAGCACTTTGATCCTGAGTTTTAGAGACTCCAAAACTAAGAAATACATTTCTATTCGTCATAAAGCACTCCATTGTGTTGTGTTGCAGCAGGCTGTGTGGACCGAAACAGCATCCAACTCAACCTTTTGATATAATCCTATGAGTCCATTTTCTTTGGTTTGCCCAACATTGAATTTTTAAGAATGATAGTTTCTTTTCTCCATGTTTTTTGCAGCTCATGAAGGTTCATATTTTCCTGGAAGAGGGATGGCCATGATGAGCCTGTTTTTAAGTTGAATAAGAAGTTTCTTCACAAAGAGATGTACAGAGAGAAGAAGGGATGAGTGGTTAAGTGCTTCCACAGAGAAAAGGACCCAGCAAGGGGCTTGCTCTGTGGTCTGATTTATAGTGTGTATTCAACTCTTTAAACATTAGTTTTTCCTGGGCTCTGTCTTCACCATTTGTCTAGATTATCCTATTGATATGTCTTAAAAGCAATCAAAATAGAAAAACAAATGTGTTGCTTACAGTTGCTCAAGTAAATACTGTTCTTTACTCTCAAAGATTCTTAAATGGGAGAACGATGAAATGTAGTTCATGTTCAAATGCCCTGAACCTGAAATGTGTGGTTTTCTATGCCTGGTGGCTTGCACAGCAGAGCACAAATTCAAGTAGTGATTAACTTGAAGTGGTCTCTGGCATGTTCTCTATGGTTCTTCATCACCTCTCTAGCATAATGGCTGAGAATTGGGGGTGGCTTCCAATATGCCCATGACTCTCTTGTCCCCCAAGAATCATTGCCATATTGAGCTGTTGATGGTGTGAGGGATTTTGTATATTTCAGTAGAAGTCACCATTTCACTGAACATCAGATTCTCTGATAAACTAGAAGCATTCAAACTTTTTGAGTATAAAAGTTAAATAAACAACTCCACGAATCTCTTCTTATTGGTGATGGGACTGAGATTTAGAAAGGGGAGTGTGCTTTAATCAAAGATTTATTGTTAGTCTCCCTTTTATTTTCACATTGTATAGCTGTCCTGTTGGGATAGTAAATCATTTCAAGTCCTTTGACCCAACTGGAATAGATATTGGTGGAAAATTAGAGCTTTGCTTTCTTAACTTTTAAGGGAATATGGAATCCTGATTTCTTGGAAATTACAGAAGTGTTAAGATTGCCAACCCTTAGGCCTACTTTGGGGAATAACTAATTGAGTTGTACAAATTCATCCCATTTAGAGAAGAAATTTTAAAAACAAGCAAAATACTTTCCAAATTGTCTAATCAGTTGACTTCTGGTAACAGTTAAATGCAATAATTGGATCAGCAACAGCATGATATCAACCTTTCAGCAGCTGCATGAGACTGTCATATTTTTCCTGAACTCCTTACTAAATATAGAATAGGGACAGAGTATATTGTAAAATGGAAGCAAAGTATCAGCATAAAGGGATTGGGAGATGCTAAATGGGAGGTTAGAAGTCCTGAACATACCTAAACTGGATAGTAAGACAGCAATGGTGGGGAGGCCATTAAACTAGGAGGAGTCTTGGAGGTGGATCAAACTGTGCTGTGAAGAGTCAGGATGAAGGTGGTGTTGGAGCCGCCCATGGCTTAAGAGTTGGAAGCACTGTTCTGAGGAGACATACATATTTAGGGAAATTTGCCATGAGAGGAGACCAGGTTATGATTGGGAAAAGCAACTGAGAGGATCAGGGTTGAGAAAGTCAATGTGTAGGTGTTTGAAGTTTAAGAAGTGAATCAATAACGCCCATAATGTCAAAAGCTTAGAGTTTCCCTGCTGTGGAATAATCCTTTTGTACACTGTGAATATGTATTACTCTCACTGTTTTAATAAAGAGGCAACTGGCCAATAGCTAGGCAGGAAGAGGTTAGGCAGGAGGGACAGACTGAAAGAACACTGGGAAGAAGAAGAGCAGAGTCATGAGGAATCATCAGCCAGATGCAGAAAAAAGCAGGAGATGAACATGCCATGCTGAAAAAGGTACTGCCACATAGTAGAGTGTAAATAAGAAATATGGATTAATTTAAGTTGAAAGAGCTAGTTAGTAACAAGCCTAAGCTATTGACTGAGCATTTATAAATAATAATAACTCTCTATGTGGTTATTTTGGAGCCAGCTGGCAGGACAGAGCTGACCAGTGGTCCAGATGAAAAACTTTGCCCACATTTTCCAGAACTGGAATATGGGGTGTACATTGGCTGATATAAATTCCCAACACGCCCCCACAGTTGGACATGGTCACGTATGCCCAGCGGGACCTAGTCACTTCTGCCTAGTCATTTCCGGGTCAAAACATCCTGCATGACCCATGACCTTGCGGGTCACGCATGCCCGGTGGGACACCTAGTCGTTTCCACCCAGTCATTTCCGGGTCAAACGTCTTGTGTGACTCAGGACACCGTGGCTTTACATGGTTGAGTAAAAAGCATGCAGTGCAACCATGTGATCTACATGCATGTGTGGAATAGCCACATGGGCCTGTGTGCGCAGGCGCAGCCCAGCCTTTATAAGCTGGCACCATGATTCTCTGGCCCCCTTCACACACATGTCTTTCCACAGGCCTGTGCACATCTGTCCCTCTCTCCTTATCTTAATAAAACTCTTGTTAGTGGATTCTGTCGTGTTTCGTGACTTTTCCTTGCAGGGTAAGAGCTCTGCAAAAACTCTGCCCACATTTTCCAGAACTGGAATGTGGGGTATACATTAGCTAAGATAGAGCTTAAAGAAGCAATTTTGGGATAGATGTCAGGCACAAAAATAAATATTACATGGAACCAAAGATATAGTACATGAGACTCTGTTTCTAAATGTTTACAACATGTATAAGGATTCCGTTGTGTGTATTATTTACAAAGAATAAGCCTAGGACTTCACTGAATTTTACAGAGTAACTTGAAGTTGGCTAAATCCTGAAACTTCATATTCACCATTTTCTTCAGTCCTTTTTTGTTTGTCAGTGACTGGACACACCATTCTTCAAAGTTTGCTTAATATAATTTTAAAAATAATTGTATATCGACTAAATTATTTTAAAATATAAGAAAGAGGAATATATTCAGTGTGGTGGAATATTCGTTTAACTATGCAAAGATGTGTTGCACTTTTTTATGTTGCAGAATATTTGGTTAACTATGTAAAGATGTGTTGTTGTTTTACCTTGCCTGCCAAAGGCACCTGATTGGTCTAATAAAAAGTCATATGGCCAATAGTGAGGAGGAGATATAGACAGGACTTCTGGGTGGGGAGAGTAAGTAGGAGTACAAATTTAGGCTGGGAGAAGAAAGAAAAAGGGGACACCAGGGAGAAGCCAGGAGCTAGCCAGCCAGACATGGAGGAAGCAGGAAAGTAGGACATGCAGAATGAAAGAAAGGTAAGAAGCCCTGAGCAAAACAGATTAATAAAAACAGGTTAAGTTAAAAGAGCTAGTGAGATAAGCCTAAGCTAAGGCCGAGCATTCATAATTAATAATAAGTCTCTGTGTCTTTATTTGAGAGCTGGTTAGCAGCCCAAAGAAAAAAGTCAACTGCAATCCAGTTTCCTATTTAACTGGAATTTAAATTAAAAATTTAGTCTGAAGGGTGACAAGCTCATGTCAAACTTAGAAATACCAGAACTATGGAGTCCTGGTACTTATCACCATCTGAGAATCCTAGATTAATTCACAGCTGACCATGTCATTCTTCTTACTATACAACTGCAATGAATCTTGGGAAATTTAAAATATCCAGTTGGGTTTCAAATTCCTCTGTCATTCTCTCTCAGCACACATGTTCATATAAAGAAGGTTCAGATATTGCACTGATTGGTGGCTGTATCTCTTGAGTGTCTTTTTAATCTATGGGTTTCCTTTCTTTCTTTAAATATATTTATTGGGACCATCAAAATGGCTCAGTTGGTAAAAAGCACTTGATGCTCAGACTTGACAACCTGGGTTTAGTGTACTGATACCAGGGTGGAAGGAAAGGATAGAACCAAGTCCCACACATGTGTACCTGCACTCTCCCATACACATACACATACATCAGTCATATGCACTCACACAATAATAATAAATACAAAATGAAAAGAAAAAATGTTTATTGAAGAGGTTGAGCTGTTTATCCTGAGGAAAAAAAAATGAATTTTTTGACTGTATTCCCAAAGTGTCAGGAAACATGGTCTTCTGTCCCCTCCATTGCCTTATTAAGCAGTTAGAACTAAACCTTGATATGATTCAGATTTGTCTTTTTAAAATAGTTATTTCATAGATAGTGTTTATTTTCATCAGGAAGTTATAGCACCCGGTTTCTCTCTTGGTGATGCTTTTTGGTGTATTTGATGTGTGGATTTCCAGATGCTGCCTTGATAGAATACCACACTAAGTTCTTAAACAACAGAAAAATGGCCCCCTATTTTCTCTGAGGGTAATGGCATGGTATTTTCTAACTCGGTGCTCACAGATTTTTTTTTTTTAGACTTTTTTCCAATTTAACTTTTTTTTTTTTGATTCTTTGTGGATTTCACATCATGCATCTCGATCCCAATCATTTCCCCATCCCTTCCCATCAGCCCTCTACCCTTGCAACCATCCCGCCCCCAGGATAAAACAAAATTTAAAAGAAAAGAGAAAAAAGAAAGAAAGAAAGAAAAATCTCATTGTGGAAGCTGTAGTGTGATGCAGTGAGTCATATAGTATACCTTTAGTCTGTATATCATTACTTGCAAGTGTTCATTGCAATAAGTCATTGTTCTGGTTCAAGGCCTCTGGTTTTTGCTATGCCATGGATACTGGGCTCTCACTGGGGATCCTCTTGGATATCCTGTTGTTGTCCTGAGTCATGGAGATGCTGCAGCTTTTGGTCTGCAGGGTCAGCCTCTTCATGTGCTCCAACAGATCACAGATGGAATGGATGATGGGATGGGCTAACTCATAGCCCTGGTTCTGGTTCTGGGTGGTTGCTGGGTTGGTCAGCCCTTCAGCTCTCCCTCATCCTCAACACCAGGGTGAGCTGTCTAGCACCACCCTGGCTAGTGCACCCTATGTAGTAAGCAGCAAGAGGAAGGGCCGGTTCCACTGCTCTCCTGTCCTCAGAGTCAGATCACTCACACCTACACCACCAGGGCCAGCTCTACTGTGTCGGCCAGGTGAGGTATAGAGACCACTCTACAGAGTGGCTGCAGCTGGTAAGGGCCAGGGCCAGCTCTCTCACGCTCATGACCTCTCCCACCTGCCACAATAAGCAATAGTGAGCTGTGCACACTCTTCTTTGCCTCAGCTTTTGTTTTTACTTAATATTAAATCTTAGAAACCATTTCACAGCCAGCATAGAGACCATCCCCTGTCCTTTAGTAACCTGAACATAGTTAGGGTGGTGTGCCGGTTGTTCAGTTGGTCCCTTTATTAGTACACATTTAATTTTCAGTTATAATTTAATTATTTCAAATCACACAGACATGTTTATATCCTTATACATACAGACAAATTGTTATATTTTTGTCAGTGTGTACTTCAGTTTCTCTATAAGTCATATCCCTAGGTCTATTATAAGTATTATTTTGTTAGATATTGCCAAATTCCCCATACCCAGGGCTTGTTCTAGTCTGTTCTTCCATTTCCCATAAATAAAAGATTTCATAATGAACTTTTGAATGTTTGACAGTAAGATAGGTGAGACATAAAATCTCAGTTTTAAACTTTCCTTTTATGAGAGAAGAGAAATGTATTTTTATGTGTTTAAGGACCACTTAGCACAAGTCTATCCATAGTTCTGGCTCCAGGAATAATTTGAAATCTTCTGTGCTCATGACTATGACAGTTAACTTTATGTCTCCACGGAGGTTTTCAAGAAATACTCAGAGAGCTGAGAACCCTTACTTCTGGACGTGCTGTAAGGACACCTCTTGATGACGTGGGCACTGAGTTCTTCAGACTGAGTGAGGAAGCTCCAGCTTTGCCAATGTATGTGGGCAGGATATAGACTCCTGAAGTTCTGCCCACGTAGAACACGAGGGCAGAGAGTGATTTCCCTCTTTCTGCTTGGGCTGGGAAGCCCATTTTCTTCTTTGAAGCTCTTGGTTCTTAAGCCTTCTGACATGAACTGAGTTGTACCACTGACTTCCTTCAATCCCCAATGAAGATGACATATCCTGGGACTTCTCAGCCTTCTCAATCATGTGAGCAGTTCTTGTAACATGCCAGCTCTTACATATTTACATATCTTCGTTGGTTCTCTTTCTCTGGAGAATCCTGACTAATCCAATGTTTCTTTTACTATCCTTTTTCTGTTATATTCCAGATGCACTACTGTGGTGGTATTGTGTTCCCCAAAATATTGTGTACCTTAATAAACTTATCTGGGGTCAGAGACAGAACAGCCACAATATTAAACAGAGGTTAGGCAGTGCTAGCACACGCCTTTAATCCTAGCATTCCAGAGGCAGAAATGCATGTATTCAAGGATACAGCCAAGCATGGTGACTCACGCCTTTAATCCCAGAAAGCAAGCCTTCAATCCCAGAGAGTGGTGGTAGCAAGCAGAAAGGTATATAAGGCGTGAGGACCAGAAACTAGAAGCATTTGGCCTGGGTAAGCATTTGACCTGGAGAAGCATTTGGCTGGTTAAGCTTTCAGGCTTTCGAGAAGCACAGTTCAACTGAGAGCCATTCAGATATGAGGACACAGAGGCTTCCAATCTGAGAAAACAAGATCAGCTGAGGAACTGGCGAGGTGAAGTGGCTGTGGCCTGATCTGTCTCTCTGATTTTCCAGCATTTCACCCCAATAACTGGCCTCCAGGTTTGATTTTATTAGTAAGACTCTCTAAGATTCCTGATACACACTATCTTCTTGATTCTTTGGTTTTCACTTATCATGGCTATTTACTAACATGTCTAATGTTTTCTTTTCCTACTGTTCTCGCATTGCCGGTCTCTGCTTATGCCAATTACATTCTCTCTCCACTGTACTGGACATCAGAGTTGAAAATTCCCTGTGTAGGTTTAGCCAGTAACCTCAAAATATCTTTTTGGGGATAATTTTTGACAGATTGATTGTCAATCTAAACATAGCCTTCTTTGGATCAGGTATTCACACATAGTTCCAGAGGTCCTGATGGGAGTCTGAGGTTATGTGACAGAAGGTATGAACACTTACAGTAATGAAGGTCTCAGGAGAGAGGTGTGTACAAGGCTTCTCAGGGTTGGCTTGCACAGTCTAAACATAGAAGGAAAATATTGTAGAATTAACATGGTCATTTCATATATGAGGAGACTACTACGTTTACTGATGTCAAAGCCATGTGTCTCTGACAGAATTCAGTCCTTGAAGTTGAGGCCAGAGCATTCTGATTATGTAGTATTGCCTCTTTCTGATATTACATGGATGTTTTGATCTAGCCCTTTGGTTTTGAGCATATTTACTATTCATATTTTGTAGGATAAGTATAGAAAAACATAATTACACCCTATTGAGTAAATATCCATCAAAAAAGCACTTTTTTCTTTTATAGGGTTCTATATGAATCTGCCTTAATTTGTTGACCAATTTTTAATCCAGTACAGTTCTCGATTAAAAACTGGCTCTAATTGACTTCTGTTTTACTGATATTAACCTGGGCTAACTCTTGTGCATCATGTGTAGTTCACTTAGACATGAAAGTGTCTTACTTACTATCATTTCATTTTTGTCAAGCCTTACTGATCAATTTTTCTTCCATTTTCCCCCTTTTAGTTTTTATAGTTGTTAAAGTCAGTTTTTCAGATACTGTGTTTTAGAGGTAAATTTTTAAATATTTTATTTGTTAGTTTTTCCTGAGCGTGGCTTTTAACAACAGTTTTGTTGTTGCTTCTGGTTATTTCTTCTTTTAAAAAACTTCAATTCTCTGGTGCTGAGGATCAAGCCTGACCATTGTACGTGCTGGGCAAACGCTGTGCCACAGGATGGATACCCAGCCTTGAGTACTTGCAAGCAGAAGTTTCCGCACACCTGATTTCCTGGGCAGTTTAATGCTGGGATAGCATTAATTTCCCCCACAGTCACATCCAAAAATTCCACATATTTAGGGGAGTCTCCTAGGGTGTTCTAACTATGGATGTATCCCATAATACTTGGTATTTCTTTTCTTTCTCCTTCAAGTGATTTGGGTCCATCAGAACAGACCCTTTGCCTCACAAAAGTACAAGTAAAGAGAAGGGAATGTCATCCTGAATTCAGAAAATCTACCCAATGAAATTGCATGATTCTTCAATTGGTTATTACCCACCACACCACACTTTGGCCTTTAGTGTTTTCTGTATTTTCAGTTTCATTGTTGTATTTCTTGGTCACCATTTTCTGTCACTATTTTCATTATATATTGGAAAAACAGCAATCATTTGTATTGCTCTACTTTCTTAGGATAATAATGAAGAATACACAAAGAACAAAGTCACAGGTTTCAGTGACTGTGGGGGAAAACATTCCACATA
>CABHPR010145199.1:905-11429 GCA_902168415.1 Peromyscus melanophrys
CACACACACACACACACACACACACACACACACACACACACACACACACATATGACTTGGGAATTGGAGTGTGTCCACAGTGATGTCCTAAGCAAGAATCGGCACACCGTTCCAGGGTAAGGGCACGCTCTTTATGTTACAGTGACTAGAAACGTATAAAGCATATTAATTGGGGGGTGCTAAAGCACTTATCTTTGTAAGGAGACACGTAGCATTCAATGGGTTTAGACATATGTGGTATCATCCTATCTTGCTAAGAAGAAACACTGTGCACTTCTGTGCATAAAATTCTGCCTAGGGATGTCTATTAGATGTAGGTTTTTGTAAGTTAGAGGTGCTCAAAACATCAGGAATAATTTTTCTTTCTTCTCAGACAGCAGTGGACTGAAGCTGTTGTTATGACTTTGTTCACACAAACTCTTCAAGACTCTAGTGAGTTCCAAGACCATTGCCACTTCATGGGCACAAAAGGGCTGCTGTATCAAAACAGCATGGCAGTTCTGCAAGCAGCAGGAAGGATAAAGAAATTAATAACAAGTGCAGCAAAACATATGCATAGTCTTCTCTCTAAGGAGGTTTCCTGAGCTACCAACTAACCTATCTTTTTATAGTCTATCAACATAGCTATAATTCCATAGTGAAGGGAAACGGGAATACATTTCTCTCTCACTCTCCTGTGATTGTCTTCTTACATCATCAAAGTGGAAAGTGTATGAATAAGAGAAAATTTGGGCTCCATGAGCCTCCATGGACAGTCAATGAATCTAGATTCCTTTGTGAGGCCTACAGAACACCCAGGTTTTTTTTTTTTTTTTTTTGCAAGCCCCACAGGAGCCTCCCCTGTCCTCTGTCAGCCGAACCAGCTGTCTGTCTGGCTTCTGTGTGTTTTCTTACAAACTCGTATTCTGGCACCTGAACTTTTTCTACTCAGAACTTTCTTCAGAACTTCTCAATAGTGCAAAGAGTCAACAATCTCTCTGTACTATGATGGCCTGTTTGTCTTAAATATTAGGATCATATTTCCCTAAGTAATCTGTAGAACTTTAGCTTACAATGCCTAGACCTGTGGTAGGAAAGTCCTGTATACATAGGGCTTTAGAATTGCATTTCGTATCAACATGTGTACCTGCAACACTGCCTTCTGCAAACAGCTTACTGCAAGCTATACTGGTGTGTGTATGTGTGTGGGGGGTATGTTGAGGGCAAAGGTTGACTCTAGGTGTCTTTTTCAATCATTCCCTACCTTCTTTTCTGAGATATGGTCTCTCAGCCTGGCTGGCTAGAAACTTTAGGGATCCTCCTGTCTCTTCCTTTCCAATGCTGGTATTACAGGTATACCACCATACCTGGGTTTTTATGTGTGTGGGGGATTGAACTGGGGTCCTCACACTTGTGCAGCAAGCACTGTACTTGGGAGCCTCTCTTTGGTCCCCATTGGTCTTTAATAGATCGCATTGTCATCACAGTACATGTGTTACTCTCTAAAGTTCATTTATTTTCCTGTTTTACTATCCATGTTTTTTCAACATCCCCATGACAACACTGTGTTCTTTGTTGTTTAATCCTCAAGACCAAAACCCTGGGAGGCTTGGTCCACCTACTAGCTGCATATTGAAAGATGGATGAAGACATTAATGCTTTTTTCCCATGTAAAATATCTGCAAGTGCAAATGCTCATGTCTGCATGTTTGGGCATAGATTTCATGTAGCTGTCCAATTGATCACTGTCCATCCAAAGGCTGTTTTTATATAAATTCATCCAAACACTTGCATGAATGATGCCTGAAAACAATATAATTTTCTAGGGATTAAGCACTACTACAATTTATGTCTTTTGAGAAATCTGAGCTAAACAGCCCTGAGACTTCCATCCTAGCTTTATACTTTTGTGTTTATTAACAGTAGGTGAATCAGAGAGTTAAACCTCCTGTTCAGATAAACCACAAAGGATGAGAATGGCCTAATTTCTATTCCTATTCAATTACATTATCATGATTAAATCATAGATTTAGGTTTCTTCTCTATTCATTTCCCAATAGACACAAACATTTCTCTTTAAACACTTTGCCTGACACATAATTTCTTATCATATTCTTGAAATTATTATTTCTTTCCTTAAAAACTCCTATTGTCACTTAACTTGCTAGATTCCTTAATTCAGCTTTTTTTTCTCTCTCTCCCTCTACTTTCTATTTTTCAGTGGTCCCTTATATACTTTTGTAAACAGTAAAACGTCACCAATTTTCTATCATTTATTTTTTAAATATTCATTTGTTTATTTTGAGAATTTTGCATATGCAGATAATGAAGCTTCATATCTACCCTCTCATTTTCCCAGCAGGGCCCCTTCCAACCCCTAACTTAATGTCTTTGATCTGTTATTTCTGATAGCCCACTAAATCCAATGAACAACACCCATGTGTGCCTGGGGATGAGTCAGTTATGAGTGACAATTGCCCATATTTGAGGAGTAGGATAAAAAGAAATGTATGTTTTCACTTTGACTATTCTCTGCTCTGTTTGGTGATAATTCTCAAGACACAGCTAGCAGCCCTGTATATGACCACTGCAGTGGACAAGAGACTGATGTGCAAAACAGGGCTGCTTCAGCATCATCCTTTCCTGTCTTTATGTAACAAGTGGAATGGCTATGTTTTCTAAACTCAGGCATTCCATAAATAAATACTTGTTTATGGACTTGCCATTTTGAGAAGCTCTCTCTAAGTAACTGAGTCATTGGATCACTGTGAGCTACCAATGTTGTGTTTGTTGTGAAATGCATCTTCCTCTTGCTTCATAATAGTCAAAGCGTTGACCCACCAAGCCTATTTTGTGGTGCCCACAGTCTATCAATCAATCAATCCATCCATCCATCCATCCATCCATCCATCCATCCATCCATCCATCAATCAACCAATCAAATAAGCAAGCAAGCATTCAAGTTTGGGGGAGAATAGCTGCTTTTGTGTCTCTTCCCTGCTGGCAGCTTCATCTCCACACCCTTACCCTTGCCTTATTTTTGTTCTGTGTCTCTGCCTCTTACAACTGATCTTCCAGGAAGACTTGCTTATTCTCTAATACGATCCAGTCTCCTCTTCTGGAAGACCTTTGTAGTTGTACCACCCATCTCTTGACATCATTATCATTATCATGACCTCAGGTTGTATATATGTGAGGATGAGTGTCTTTGTGTTAATAGCATCATTTAGATACTGACCTTAGGTTGTATATATGTGAGGATGAGTGTCTATGTGTTAATAACATCATTTAGATACTGTCCTTAGGTAGTATGTTTTGAAACATATGTTGCACAAGCTGGTCTCAAACACTTGCTGCATAGCCAAGGATGACCCTGACCTTCTGATCCTCCCTCCTCTGTGTTTAAAGTGCTGGGATTACCAGTGTATGTGCTACCACACCCAGTTCAAGCAGGGCCAGGAAGTAAACACAGGGCTTTCTGCACATTTCACAAATGTTCTACCAGCATGGCTACATTCCCATGTGTAATTATACATTACTGTAAGATATCAACACTTTCATATTTATGTGTCTTGATAACTAACAGATTATAAATATTTGGTGAACAGAATTCTCACTTTATTTTATTTTTTCTGATTTTTAAAAATTTACCTTCATTAGAAACTTATTAGTGACTCAAACGTATATAAAGCCTATTTCCTGTCAAGTTTCTCATCACCTGAAACATGTTGTCTGTGTAAGAATCCCTTCTAAGACCACCCCAGATGAAACAGCTTGTACCCACTTCCTCTCTATTTCATCATATTACCCCAACTACCTGATACTCAGATGAAGTCTCTGCACTTACTTTTTGCAGTTTAATATGATGTGAATATGTTAATAAAGTCAATGATAAAATGGAGCCAAGAGGCTCAATCACCTGAAGGAGACACAGGGGACTACTCACTGCAAAAACAAGAGGCTGTTGGTAATGCTGCAAGACCAGCTTGGAACATGACAGCTTGACCAAAGGCTGGGATGCCCCCTTACTGTGCCTTCCCAAGGAACCAAAAGGACACAGAAGGAAGTTGAAAGGAGCTTTTGATGAAGTCAGAACCTAGGAGGATAGTGGACCTTGTAAGAAGAGGTGAGGTTGGGGCTAGGAAAGGGGAGAGTCTCAGAGAATCTTTGTTTCACTGGGTCTTTCACTGAGGCAAGTGTGAAAACAGTGTTCTCTCCAGGATGGCATGGGCCTTGGACACATCCTAGGACCAACTAAAAGGAAACTAATTAAATGTGTTGAATTAGAGTTGATTTAAAGGGATAGGTAGTTAAAGGTTGTTCTCTGTGGTCTCCAAATCAGCATGGGTATTTGATGAAGGAGGTAGCTAATCAAACTGATGACCAGTTTGGGGCCAAATAGGGTCTGCTAATTGAATTCAGATCCTATTTACCCCTTAGCATATGGTCAGGTTAGGATCAGGTAATGCTTGTTACAAAGTTAGTGTTTGAAAGTTTCAAGTTGCCTCTTTAAGAACCTGCTTTCTTCCCCAGTTCCTCAACTTCCTGCCTACCCTTTAGATCAAATATGATACTCAAGGAAGCAATGACCATGAGGATTTTAAGTCACGGTGACAAGGATGTTGCAATACCAGTGTGGAGATCCAGCATCCATGAAGCAGATGAAGAATCAGAGAAACATCTTGGGAAACACAGAGAAACATAGGCGTGGCAAGGCTACTAGAGCTATCCAGTAGTCATGGAATCTAGGTATCAACTCAATTACCACAAATTAAATAAGAAAATTATTTCTAGCCCTAAGGAAAAAGGCAAGAATTAAGGTTGAATAATAAATTAAACTTTAATTCATCAAAGTGCATCAAATGAACAATAACAAAAAAGAAGCAGGGCCGGGCGGTGGTGGCGCACGCCTTTAATCCCAGCACTCGGGAGGCAGAGCCAGGCGGATCTCTGTGAGTTCGAGGCCAGCCTGGGCTACCAAGTGAGTTCCAGGAAAGGCACAAAGCTACACAGAGAAACCCTGTCTCGAAAAAACCAAAAAAAAAAAAAAAAAAAAAAAAAAAAAAAAAGAAGCAGGGTGTTTCTCTGGCTTGCACCCCTGTACTATGCTGGCAGTCTATGAAATAGACTGTGCTACAGATATGAAGGTCTATGATATTTCCTGGGGTTAGACCTGCCTGTAAAGTAGGCTGAGATATAGAGCTAACAAGAGACAGAGGCTAGTGTTTTAAAAATGGCAGAGATTGAAATAAGTATGCCCATTAAAAATAAGTAACAATTTATACACCATAGATGTTTCATTGGGCATTATTCGATAAGGTGATTTGATTGTTTTAAATCATATGAGTACATTTGACGAGTTTATTAGATATCTTAAAATTAACTAGATTCACTGTAAGATCTTAGACTATCATTCTATCTTCTTAGGATTTTTCATATCTAAGTAACACTAGACTGTTTTATACTACTTTACTATTGAAATTAATTTAAAATATTGTATTTGTAAGTTATTTTTTAAAGTGTCCATGGAAATACACAAATATTTTTGTTCTGTTAAAATGATATATGACATATATATGATATATTTGAATATATATAATATGAATTTAAGAGGGAGAAAGGGTTAGGAGACATGGGAGGGGTTGGAGGAAGAGGCCATGGGAGGGGTTGGAAGAAGGAGAAAAGAGGAGAACGGTGCAATTAGATTTTAATTAAATCGTTAAAATCTAAGGCTGCTGGGGATGTCTTCCTGTATGCTGTGAATGTGTTGCTCTGATTGATTGATAAATAAAATGCTTATTAGCCAGTAGCCAGACAAGAAGTATAATATAGGCAGGATAAGCAGAGAGGAGAATTCTGGAAAGTGGAAGGCTGAGTCATGAGACACTGCCAGCCACCACTGCCATGAGAAGCAAGATGTAAAGATACTGGTCAGCCACGAGCCACATGGCAAGGTATGGATTTATAGAAATGGGATAATTTAAGATGTAAGATACTGCTAGCAAAAAGCCTGAGCCATTAGGCCAAACAGTTTTAATTACTATAAGTGTTGGTGTGTTTATTTGGGTCTAAGCGGCTGCCGGCCTGGGCAGGACTGGAGAAAACTCCAGCTGCATAAGACAAAATGGAGATTAGCTTGAACTTGGAGAGAAGTGCAGCAGTTCTACTGTTCGTAATTCAGATGACAAATGATGGCACATCTGTGTGCATCAAACCTATTTCGATGAACATGACTCTGGAGCCCCTGTGGTCTCACGGATGGTCACATAGTCAGGGTACTGAGCTCAGGGAAGAATGTGGTGAAGAACTGCGACTGTGCATTGTCTTCTGAGCACTTTCTCAAACATTAGCCAGATGTTTTTCAATAACTGATAGTTTTCTGTCATTGCTGAGAGTATGGAAACTTATGTCAGCAAACAAGGTTAAGTGATTGTTATCTTCAAGTCGGGGGAACAAGTTCGTGGTCATAGCCTTTTTCTCAGTTCTCTTACCCTTTCCTCTTATTAGTCACATCTTAAAAAAATCTCAATTATCCTTTCAACAAAATTTCAAACTTTTAAAAAATATTTTTAATATGCAAAATATATTGTTAAGATATAATTATATTTTCTTATATCTTAACAATATATTGTTAAGATATAAGAAAATATAAATTGGACAACAGTGTGTAAGTATCTCTTTGAATTTCCTTGTTTTTAAAGTTGTTTGAAAGGCAAGTGCTCACTCCTCATTTTCAGGATAGAGTGACTCTGTGTCCTGGAGAGGTGTGTTAGACAATAGGTAAGTTCTTCTGAAATAGAAAGTGTAGAAGTCATTTGACTAGTTCCTCATACTCCATTGACTTTAACCTTAAATCCCCTCAGAAATTTGCACTTGTGGGCTGTGCTTGTTTGTGTTCATTGTGAACTTGGCACAATCTAGAGTCACTGGAGAAATGGTCTGTGAGGAACTGTCTAGTTCAGGCCACCCTGCAGGCATGACTCTGGGAGGTTTTCCTGGTTACGTCAGGGTGGGTAGACTCATCCACTTTGGGCATCACCATTCCTTAGGAAGGAGATCCTGCCCTGTGTAGGAGTGGAGAACCTGGGCTGAGCACAGGCATACATGTCTTTATCCTCTCTGATCCTGTCTGGCTGTGGCCAGCTGCTGCAGCCTACTTCCTTGACTGTAACTTGTTTTCTTTCTAAGGTGCTTCTGCCAAGCTTCGTTATCACAGTAACAGGAGGTAAAATTAAGAGAACTTTTTATTAAAGAAGACATAAATAAATTCTTGGTCGGTGGAATGAGGCTCATCCCTTCTATGTAGACATCTGTCTATGTGAACAAGACTGAGCACACTAATCCCTGCTCCTTATCTTCTGACATATGGTATATGACACTTACTCTTAGTCATACTATCCAGTGAAAAATTGAAACTAGAGCATGAATCACCAACCTGCTGGGCCATCTGGTGTTTCAAGGTGGATATTTTAAAGTCACTCAGAGATAATTTATTGGCCACCTAGTTGTATGTATTTAAGACTGTGTGGCCAGGCTGACCTTAAAATGCCCTGGGCTCCACACGGGAAAGTGTTTTCAAGTGATTTATGTGAAATATGTGCACTCTGCCTGTAGATGTATGTGCAGGATTTAGATTCCTTTAACATTAGACTTTGACTGAGGCAGGGGCAGAGTGTAAATGGGCCACACATGAAATAAAAAAGCAGTTCTATTTATAATTATCTACGGATTACCCTAAACTAGTTTTACCACACTGATTAGAATTTAAATCAAGCTTTCCTCACCTGTCCATTGTTGTGTTAAAGTAAGAATGGAAAACCTAACAGCACACTTAAACAACCTAAACCCATGGCAATCCTTCCAATATATTTGTAAACTTTTCTTGGTTGTCTAATTTTCCAAATTCTAGGTAACAGGTCCCTCGAGGAGGGAGCTGCTTTGATAGTTGTGCTATTTGTGAGCATGTGGACCAGTTAAGGGTTGTAAATGCCCCAAATTGATGCTCATTCCTATGAAACTCAGTGGTCCTCAGCCCTCACTCACCTCCTATGATTCTTGGAGGTAATTAAAGCAGTTTGCTCTGTTTGGTGCTCTCCAGACTTAGCATCCTGAAAGCCCACCACAGGCTTAAAGGAATGGGCCTGTCTTTTTTGGTCCAGAACTTACAAAATTATAAGCTAAATGAAATGTTCTTCTGTGTAAGTCAATGAGTCTTTAACTGTGGTGGTGGAAAGAGGATTAACAGCATGTCTGTCTGTCTTTTTCTCTGTCTATCTAGACAGAGAGAGGTAGAGTACAAAAGAGAGGTGATCTTTTCTACATCAAATTAATTGTAGCTATTTCTTCCATCTATCTGTCAGGACTGCAGCACACATATTTTAATGATATTATTTGTTTGTGATAATTGCAATATGCCTCTATCTGAAATAGAGGCCGAAATGACAGATATGACAGATACAGTTTCTCTCTCTCTCTCTCTCTCTCTCTCTCTCTCTCTCTCTCTCTCACACACACACACACACACACACACACACACACACACACACACACACACAAGTATATAAAGGCTTGGGAGGTGTCTCAGTCGGTGGAGTGCTTGCTAAGCCTGCACACAGCCCTGGTTTAGAGGCCCGGCACTGTTTATATCAAATGTTGTGGTGCACACCTGTACTTTCAACACTGTAGAATTAAATGTGGAAGGATTCAAAGTTCAGGGTCATCCTGTGCTGTCTAAGGAAACTGAGGCCATCCTCAACTACATGTCTCTCCAAATAAGTAGGAAAAGGAACTTTTTTAAAAAGAAAGAAAAATTATTATATAAAAAACACCACGGTGATGTTAATAAGACGCCCCTTTCCTGGCACATGAGTTTCAGCCCAAGAACAGCACACAGAACAGAGCAGCACACAGCACAAGTGACTATCCAGGCCACTCAGTCTTGCCATTTGAATATTTTGTTTTAGAGAAAATTGTTTTATCTGTCACAGGAATCAAAATTATTTCCAGTTCTAAGAAAAAGGGAGGCCGGGCACGCCTTTAATCCCAGCACTCGGGAGGCAGAGGCAGGCGGATCTCTGTGAGTTCGAGGCCAGCCTGGGCTACCAAGTGAGCTCCAGGAAAGGCGCAAAGCTACACAAAGAAACCCTGTCTCGAAAAAACCAAAAAAAAAAAAAAAAAGAAAAAGAAAAAGGGATTAAAATAGTCTCTATTTTCTTCTGTCCACTTGTACCATCATGACACATACACACGGTGAGGTTTGGGGAAGGTCTCCAGCAAAGATACTAAGATGAAATTCTTGCATTCTCCATAGGTCCACCATCCTGGTCCACTTGAGAAACCAATATCCTCATCAGGAATGATAGTCTCTGTTTTCATTATTTGTTTCTGTTTTTCTTTTTTGTCTCTGAAACTGTCAAGACTGAATACTTAGAAGAATACAATATCATCCCATAGTTGTGAAACTCTTCATTAGAAATATCCATAGCATTTCCTCAACATGTTAAGATTTTGAAGTTCTTATAGATCCTGTGCCTTGTGTTTTGAGAATTTACCATGTTGTTCTAGAAGGTTCATTGTTGTGGACAAAGTGAGACATAAAAACGATGATATTTTGAAGAGGAGTTTGGGCTAATTACTACATTTTTGTGTAATGCTAACAACGCTGAGGGGTTTTAATTAGCTGAAATGCTAATAAACTCTTGGCACAGAGAATTTCTTATAGTAGAAACCATTTTGAAATAATTTGTGTTTTACATTGTGCCGTGGCTCAGTGACTTCTCTCAGAATTCAAATAAAACATATAATTTCAAGTTCACTTCAATTTGAGTCTTATAAACATCTAATTAAGAATCAATGAAATATTGTACTTGAACAAAATACAAAAATAAAGCGTTGATTGGGCAGTTTCTGAAAGAGGCACTTTATAACCTTTTAAAAAGAAAATGGCTGACATCTCTTATAAATCGTGCTGGGCAGGCTTATGGATAGTTTCTTGGTAGAGGCTATCTACATATTCCTTAAGTACAGACAAAATTACTCTCCCACTGAACCTTGCTTCCCCAGACTGCCTACCTTACAGAACCTGGTTTTTATAGGACAATGGCATATATTAGTCTCAGTTACCTGCTTTAACTGGGCACCAGGTTCAATCGGTTTCATTTTATACTTTGGAATTGAATTTATCTTGGTCATTTGCTCAAAAAGATATGTTTTCACCTTTAAGTAATATCTTTAAAAATTATTTTAAACATGTAACTATGCACAAATGTAGAGTTTTTTTAGGTGAATTTGCTACTGAAATTTATGAAGAATATCATTAAAAACCTCTAATAATTCAAGTTTTACAAAGATGGAGTCTGAGACTAAGACAGTCAGAATTCCAGCTGCTCTTAGAGAGAGTCTGAGTTCAGGCCCCAGGATCCTCTTTGGGTGGCTCACAACTACCTGTAAGTCCAGCTCCAGAGGCTCCAATGCCCAGTTTTGGCCTCCACAAGTACCTACACACACACACACACACACACACACACACACACACACACACACACA
>CABHPR010145199.1:19374-31168 GCA_902168415.1 Peromyscus melanophrys
CACACACACACACACACACACACACACACACACACACACACACACACATCTATTATACACATAGACACACAGACAACATACAGAGTCCACTTAGCACTGCTTGTATGGGCCTGTGTCCAGGACTGACCATTTGGAACTGCACAATCTATGTAGGAGCCAGTTGTTGCAGAAGCCTGATTCCTCCTCTTTCAGCAGACATTGACTTCTTGTAACTTTGCATCTAGTAGCAAGACCTTGTGAAATTTTCTATTCATATTGGCATGTCAGCTGGTGTTATAACTATGCTGGTCTGATTCAAGCAGCCATGCTGTTGAGAGTTCTTGGGTGTAGCCTCCCAGTCATGTCTAGAGGACACTGTGTAGCAGCAAATGCCCTGGTCTTCTGGCTCTTATAATCTTTGTGTCCCCTCTTCCTTGATTTGATGGTCCCTGAGACTTTGGGGTTGGAGTTGCTGGTAGGTATCAGTTGGTGTTGGACACACAATGGTCGCTTATCATGTGCATTTTGATCACTTATGGATCTCTCTAGTAGCATCTATCTTGGGCACTTCTCCATCCAATGAAAGTGACAATAAAAATGATCACAAAGGTGGCCCTCAAGATGGCTCAGTGGTTAAAGGCACTTATGCCAACCCAATAACCTGAGTTTGACCTCTGGGTTGGAGAGGTGATAGAATGGAACAGATTACTATGGGCTATCCTCTGACTTCCATATGGGCCCCATGATACATGATGCCACACATGTATACACAGGTGTGTATACACAAAATAATAAATATATGAAATATTAAAAATCATAGACACCATGAAATGTTACCATCTTTATGGAAAAGTTATGCATGTTTGTTCTTTATTTATTTCATTTAAATGTAAATGATGTACAGAACACATCATAAATCATAGACGTAAATACAGATATAAAAGTTAGAAGACTTAGGAAACTATCCATAAGATTTTACTATGGAGCCTAACAGAATAATTCCCACCCAACCCCATATTTAGTGCTAAATAATGGCATTTTAAGGAAAAAAAAAGAGAGAGAGAAACGAAGACTGATTACCATTAAGCTCTGGGGCTCAGTGAGGTACAGGACTTACTGATTGAAGGGACTATCTCTCTCTTGAGATGTTGCTGACCTGGGCAGTTCATTCAGTAATCTGCTCTCACAGGCTCACCCCCATTAATTCCAAAGGTGAGCCAGCCTTGCCACATCCCAGATGCCAAAAGCATGCGATGATGGATTAGCTCTGCCAAACACTCACTGCAGCTCATGAATGAAACTAGATGTGCCTGTGGATGTTGAATCAGAAGGGAGGTCAATGAGCAGGAATGGAGGGTTAGCTGCCTCTAACGTTCCATTCCTGGTACTCTCTGTCAGACCTCAGTCTCAGACGCCGTCCAGATGGATGGCTTCTTTCACCAGCTCAGAATCTTCTGACTCCTGACGGGGTCATCTATCATACTTCCTTTAGGAAGACTATATTCCCAGCTGCAGTCTTTAAAACAGACTGAGGAGTCATCAGAAGGAGGCATAGCACTGCCATTTGTCTGCATTCACAAGTGTAGGGGGAGCATTCTCACCATGGCAACGACTGGAAATTAAATTATGTTTATTATTTCTTCAAAGACAAAATTAACATCCTGGGAGAGAATGTTATTAAGAGGGGAGGTAGGAAATGCAACACAAAAATCCACAGAGATTATTCTTGTGTCTAAAACTTTATGCTTGAATGTATTATTGCTTTTCTCTGAATTTATATTCTTATAGACAACTTAGCCTGAAATCTTTCCAGAATTAGAGACCTTTTTATCCCTACTCAGGATCTGGGAGTTATAAGAAATATTCATATTTTTATCCATAAGTTTATGATTGAACAAATTTTTTACATTAAAAATATTCACTTTTAAATTCTTTAGGGGTACAGGGACATTAAGATTTAAAAAATAAAACTCAAACAGAGTAAATGCTGTTGGAAATTAGAATAAAATAAACATGAAGCCTTGATTTCAGATTTTTAATTCTTAAACAAGTTTCATCTTTATCCATCTCTTTGTATGATAATAAAATAATGATCAAAGTTTGTGTAGTAAGAACAGAAAGGTTAAGTAACAATTAAGATAAGATAGAAGAATAATTCTTGGTGTATGTGTGGTCTATGGATATATGTGGATGTAGATCTGTGTGCCCATGCACATGAGTGGAAGGAAGAGGAGGTGATAGTGTTCTCTATTTTTCTCCAACTTACACTCTTGAAGCAGCATCTCTCATTGAACTGTATGCAGTTCTGTATCCATCAGATAAGCCCAGCAAGTCTCAGGGATGCCCCTGTCTCTGACTCTCGCTGTGTAGGAATTACAGGCATTGGTATGGCCATACCACACTTTCCACATGGGTGCTGGGGATCCAAACTCAGATCCCCATGTTCAGGCAGTAAATGCCCCTACCTATCTCCACCGTTCCATACACCTTAACTTTTATGTATGTGACATTTCAAATTCGGGTATCAAAGAGTCAAAAATAGTTGATAGTAGGAGAAATCCAGAAGCTCCTGAATATCAGAGACTAGGCACAATGACTTGGTCTAGTTGTCTTTCAATGATCCATTGCAGTTATGGTGGTGGGAAAGAGTGGTCATGACTGGAGACTGGATGGAAGGAAGCAGCCATGGGGTGGAGAGCCAACTCTGGTGGAAGGACCTTGACTTAACAAACTTCTTTTAATAACTGTCTGAAAACAAGGACCTGAGTTTTTATCCCCTGAAACTACAGATATAGAGGTCTGTGAGCCACTATGTGTTTACTAGAAATAAAATATAGGTTCTCTAGAAGAGCATCCAGTACTCCTAACCACAGTACCATCTCTTTAGCCCTATGATAACAAATCTTAATTTCTAGGCTTCCTGAACAAAACTGTCTGGCAGAATTCTGAAAGACAAAAGCCAGATGTATTGATGCTGCAAGGAAGGAAGCCACTTCATGGGCACTATGAAATGCCAAGGTCATTAAGATAATGGAGAGAGGTTTGGATTCACTAGTGCACATTCTGAGGGATAAACAGAGAGTTGCTGATATACCTTGGCTGGGGCTGGGAGAAGAAAGAGTAGGTGGGGCTCCGGTGCTGCCATAGGTAAGAGAAGCTTAGTACGGGGTCTCTCCAGTGGCAGATCTGAGCATCACTGGAAAGAGCTGTAGTTAGGAAACCATCCAGACACTGGGAGGTAAGTTCCTCTCCTCATCCTAAGGAGCTGCACAGTCACCAGCTACCTCAGTCTCAGCTGGTATCTGCAACTTTAGCCAAGACAGATGCAGTAGGCACATAAGCAGCAGTGTGCTTTGGGGAGGGAAGCATCACCCCCCACTGCCAACTAAAGCAGAATCACAATCATCCTGGAGCCAGTCACTGACAGGGCAGATTTAGTTGGTTCTTTTACAGGGAAACCTTGAACCATGATGCTACCCATACCTCATAGTGTATGTTTCCAGAACAAGAAACCCCAGTTTAAAAACAAGTAACGGGATATCACACAAGATTTTACACAAAGATGTTTGTCTCCACATTGCTTATGTCACACTAACATTAGCTCTCTCTTTTGGGTCCATACCCTTTACATGTGTTTCAAAGTAACCTGTTAGCTTTAACCAAATTCTTTTATTTTTATTTTTATTTTATTTTTTTTTTTGGCTTTTTGAGACAGGGTTTCTCTGTGTAGCTTTGCACCTTTCCTGGAGCTCACTTGGTAGCCCAGGCTGGCCTCGAACTCACAGACATCCACCTGGCTCTGCCTCCCAAGTGCTGGGATTAAAGGCATGCGCTACCAATGCCCGGCTTTTAACCAAATTCTTATTCTCCAAAACATTTGACTAAATCATCTCCTGGATCTGACCTCTTTATCTCAAAGGAGTGAAGCAGCTTCAATTTTAAGTTTATGTTTTAATCGTCTTTCTTATAGCTTAGAATTCTGTGCTCAACTCATTAACCTTGCTCAAATGGTTGGAAAAAAGATTTCTTTCATTCTGAAAATTTTGGATTTATATATATATATTTCAGGCTTCTAGATCCTTCTCTTTACATCTAGACTAGAACTGATACCCACATCATAAGAACACTTGTGGGTCTGTTGATATTTTACAGAACAATAATTCTTTTATATGCAGTTTCTCAAAACTATTAGAGTTTGAACAATAATAATTCTGTCACTATAGACATTTCTTTGTCCCTTATAATAGTAAAAGTCTTATAAAAATACTGAAATATTACCCAGTCTGTTTGACATTATAGTTTACTTAGGCACTGTAGTCATTGAAAATATGGATTTAAAACCCCATCTATTTCTTTATCATTGATTTATAATCCCATGGATTTTATTCTATTAAATTCAAAACTTTATTCTGAGATACTCCTGTGTGATAGTTACACAATTCTCTTGTTGAGACATAGAGCATACCATATTCATAATGGGTAGAATTTTGGGTTCACTCAAGAGGGCGCACTTTCTTAATGTCAACCATTAAAGGAATTAATTGCTCATGAAACAGAAAATATGAATTCTGTAAACAGGGGGTCAAAGTTCCACTCACTGGGTTCTGTCAACAACTGTCTAAATTATGAGAGAAACAGACACTGGGAGTCTCATGGTGTAACAATCTATCTCCAGAAATCTCTATTTTTCAATTAAATGAAAGGTTGTAGGAAGCTGTCAATCTCCTTTGCAAAACTTAGATAATTAGAAGATTAAAAATAGTTTGCAGTTATAGTTTTATATGACATAGCATGAAACACAAATGTAACCAAAACCTATCTAATTATTTGTTTGTTTACTTGTTCTTGAGTCAGGGACTAGCCCCGTGGGCAAGGCTCACATGGAACTTACTGTGTAGCCCTGACTTTCTTCAATTCATGATAGTCTGCCTACACCAACCATTCCAAGAGCTAAAATTACAAATATGGGTTACCATGCTGGGCTCAAAAATCTAACATGAAGGCAATAACCTAAAAGTAATAGTATAATTT
Source organism: Peromyscus melanophrys (assembly GCA_902168415.1). Lineage (NCBI taxonomy): Eukaryota > Metazoa > Chordata > Mammalia > Rodentia > Cricetidae > Peromyscus > Peromyscus melanophrys. The sequence continues at coordinate 24,385 of CABHPR010145199.1, forward strand.
TAAAACTATAATGATGCATGGGAATGTAATTCAATGGTAGGGAGCTTGCAAATATCTAAAAATTTCTGAGTTCAGTTTCTAGAACTATAAAACAAAGAAAAAATAATAAAAACACAAATCTAGTGAGAGCATGGATCCTTGTGTATAATGATAGCTGATGTGCATGGGAGCAGAAGCGTTTTCTTTTACTGAGGACTACATAGATCAGCCATGGCCCATTGGGAAACCAGCACCACTAAGTGTGTTTCTTTACCACAATGTAACAATTGCTAATGTCCTTGCTTTCTCAGACTCATATTTATGCCTTTCATTCATTGAACATGTAATATGCACCAAGTAGGGATGTAGTCTTTAGGTAGATATAATTTAATCTTAATATCTAAAAAAAAAAAAAGAAATAGAAATCCTAATGAGCCTAAACTCGATGCCACTTTCCTTTCTGTTGTTTTTTTTATGTATTTATTTATTTATTTTTAAAAAGTATACATTGTAGCAGAGGCAAATGGGTCTCTGTGAGTTCAAAGCCAGCCTGGTCTATAGCATGAGTTCCAGGACAGCCAGGGCTACACAGAGAAACGCTGTCTCTGAAAACCTAAATAAATAAATAAATAAATAAATAAATAAATAAATAAATAAATAAATAAATAAAGCACTGTGAGCTGCCTAGCGTGGGTACAGGGCATGCAATCAGCACAAGCTCTTAATCCTTGAGCCATCTCTCCAGCCCCTTGATGCCCTCTTACTGTATCCCACAGTTAACACAGGATAACTTGAAGGCTGCTCTGAATACATGGTGTGCTCAACCATCAGGAAATCACACTCCTGTGTTTAAGCCACAAACAGTTGAGGGATCAGGAGGCAGGGTGCCGTGTGGTAACAAATGACACCCTCTCCTACGCAGACATTAACACCTCATCATCAACCAGAAATGTTCATAGACTTAACAAGCAGCCTGCCCACCCATCACCAGGAAAGAACATGACCTCTATGTGTTAAGAGATTTGGCTGTGTGCAGGAGGGATGGGAACACAAAAGCAGCTGATGAATGTGTTCAGTGGAAGATGATCTGTTTGGTCCACTGCCTCCCTCACCTGTGTGCTTGAGCCTGTTTGGGGCATATGAGATCCTTTCTCAGCATCGCTGTTTCCCATTCCAGAGACATCATTTTACTCTTCCCTTAAATGCACCCCTCATCCTTTCCCTTCCCAAATTTTTCGTTCTATTTCATACAGAGGATTAGAGCTTCATTCTCCAACTCTATCACTGTCTTGCCACCATGATCCCAAGGTCTTTCAACCTGCCACTTCTAATAAGGCTGGAGAAGGAAGGTGCCCTGCGAGCCAGTTGGCTCCATTTTGCATCCTTAAGAAAAACTACATCTGCTTTTTGGATTAAACTGTGCTTATAAAACCATGCCTATTTAGTTGACAGGGAGGGGGAAAAGCATAATTTACATGTTTTAGTTATTCTTGCTTTAGTGGACTTCAGAGCCTTAATTCATTCTACATTTACCCTTGGAAAAATCACTGAGAATTTGAGGCTGAGAGCTGCTTGCCAGCTGTTTTCTCTTAGACTGGCCAAGTGACATTTGCCAACATTATAGCCATGAGTGCCAGCCCCTCTCAGAACCCCTGTGTGTGCCCTTCATGCTTGACCTACTGATGTGAAATTAGTTTCAATAAACACCCACTAGGACTGTGAGGTGATTTAGAAAGACGTTGTGGAAAGACTTTTTTGTGAATTGTTTGGTGCTGATGTTATGACAAAATATGATGAATTTTAATACATGGCCTATGACCCTGAGGAGCCTGCAGCTACCTCATGGACAAAAGAAGAGTAGGGGTGATGGAATGTTTAAAACAATAGGAAGAATTTTAGCATTCAGTCACTGGCTCTGAGGATCCCCTGCTCTATCCTGGGAGAGAGAGACAGGCAATGGGGTATCTTGTAAAAACATTCACATAATTATGGAACAATATCAGGTGTGTGTAAAAACACACAGAACATTGCAATAAAGAAGTTGAAGGGATGTGTGTAGCTGAACTCCTCAGATGAACCCTTGCCAGTTCCAAAGCCTGGATGCACTACAGTGGTACAAAGGGCATCTATAGTAGTGTCTTGCAGTGTCTTTCTTTTCCGGTCTATTATTTTTAATTATGTGTATGTGGGGGGGGGGAGCGGGGTACCTATGATACAATGTCATTAGAGGTCAGAGGAGGGCACTGGATCCCTTGGAGCTGGGTTACAAGTGGTTGAGTGATGGCAACTGGACCCATGTCCTCTGCTCATGCAGTTATCTCTCCAACCAGAAGAGTGGTTTTCATAAATTAGAAAATAATTCACTGTTATGAACAAACTATCACAGTGAGGAAAGAATTTTATTACTGGTAATGACTTGACTTACTGTACAGTTATTTAATAATTTAGGAACTGTTTAAAATTTTACAAAATTATTTCTTTTAATAGGCAAAACAGATTTTTCATTGCCATAATAAAACTCCAACAAACAGTTCCTGTTTACGTGGTGAATATTTAAAGCTGGGGCTCATGAAAGTTTCATTTCAAGTGCTTTAGGTCCTGGGGTTCTGAGGATACAAAGCCCTCACTGTCTCTAAACATCTTCTTTTTCTTGAATTATGAGCTTCAGAATCTAAAGAACAGAGGATTTGCTATGCCAAAGAGACACACTGTTACTCTAAGTTAGGAAGTTCGTACATAAGTAATGATTGTCCAAGGGTTTGATTGCTGTAACCCACACTCAAGAACTGCACTTACTGTACTGGAGCAATTGCTCAGTGACTAAGAGCACTGGCTGCTCTTACAGAGGAGTTGGGTGTAGTTCCCAGCACCCAGGTCAGGCGGCCCACAAGTGCCTGTAATTCTAGCTTTGGAAACCCAATGCCCTCTTCTGGTCTCTAAAGTCACCTACACATGTGGCACACACACACACACACACACACACACACACACACACACTTATGGACACACATGCACACATACATGCATGTAAATAAAAACAAAAGAAATAATCATTTTAAAATATTAAAACTCTACATGATTCTAAAAATGTTCATCCCAGTTTTATCCAAATTTTCATTTTTTATCAGAAAAGGCAGCAAATTCAGGACAAAGAAAATAAAGGGAAACATTGTGAATCCTTTTTAAATATGGAAAATCATTTTTATTTTGATCCAGTTTTGTAAAGTCACCAAAGAATTTTTGGCTTTATGAAATTTACCTAATAAAATAAATACTTTTAAACCAAGGAGAAATAAGTGTGTGTGCTTATTATATTTTTCCCCTATGGATAGTAACACCTAGTTCTTTTTGTTATTTGTTTTAGTATAAGGCTAGTTGTTAACAATCTTACGAAGTCATTTAAATTTTCTGAGTCCACGGAATTCATTGTATTAGATAGTGTAGTGGGTAGCCATTCCAGCTTTGGTCTGGAAGTTCCAACCCCCACTGAGGTGTCCGTAACTATCATGCCTACAAGGTGGGGTGAAGGGAGGGCCCTGAAGAGCCGAGATCGGGATGCGCCGTGCTGTCTTCCTGCTTGGACCGTGGACGTTAGAGGTAGACCGAGGAGAGTTCTCCAGAGAACACCACCGGACTGTGCTGCGTCTTTCACAGAACCCGCAACCTACCTATCCCTATTTGTAAGTTACACCATTAAATAAATCTCCCTTTTAACTATGTGGAGTGGCCTTAATAATTTCACCAATAAGTTAGTTTGGTATTATGCGCTCAAGACTTCAGAGTGGAAATAGTTATAAAACAATTTCCAGAAGTAACAAAAGTGGTTCAGTGTGTTGACAAGAACTTGTTATCCTAGCCCCAAGGAGCTGAAACAGGAGGATTGCTGCAACTTTGAGAACCACCTGGGGTGCGTAGGGCAGCCCTAAAATAATAATAGCCTAATATTTACGGAGCACACATTGTGTTTGAGAAACAGCAGGATAGTTCAGGAATCAGATACTTAATCAATCATCTTTTTAAAATAGAAAGTAAACAAATCAAGGAGAAAAACAAAAAGAAACAAAAAGTACAAAAACAATTTAAAAAGCATGAGGGTCTTCTTAATTTCAATATCACAATATTAACATTCTTGCTAAGTAAGCCCTGTGAGCAATGCCCAGGGGCAGAGTTTCCCTCCATCCCTTTGTTAACAATGGATTCACATTGAAGCTACATGACCTGAAACCTGCATGGAGGCATAGCAGGAGGCTGAGGTTTTCCTTTAACATGGGAACCTTCTCCCTTCTGTAAGTGCCATACTTCTGCCAAAAATACTGTCACACCTCCTGCTGGTTGCCACAGTCATTTCTTTATAGACATTTGTTAAATGATTTTTGCATTAGTAATTAATGTGTTGGGGGCAAGGCCAACGGGGGGGGGGGAGAGCAGGGAGGGATAATGGATATGGCAGAGATATATCACATACATGTCAGAAGTTCTCAAAAAAAATAAATAAAAATTGTGATAAATATATATTTCTGAAAAGATAATTTGTGAAAGAAAATAATTTGGGAGAAACCTCTTGATGTTTTTTAATGTGGCTATATATATATATATATATATATATATATATATGATATTTATTTCTGAGAATGCAGAGGAAATCTATTCTGTTCACACACATGACATTGTATTTAGTGATCTTTAAAATGGGCTTGTGTTTTGCATTAAAATAATAAAATGTTCCTTTTTCCTTGTATTGAATTTATGTTGCAGCAGTGCATTGTGGGTGCTGTTCCTTTCAGGGCTCCTCATTGCAAATGAATTGTTAGGACAGTTTTATGACTGGAAATTTTACTGTAAATCACATGGATTTGGAAGTGAAATTCCAGGTCTTGAGATTTTTGAAATTTGAATTCCCATGCAGTTATCTGCTGGTCTGTTTGTTTTTTAAGCACCAGAGATACAATGATGAATGTGGTTTCCCTGTATTCAAAGACCCAAGGTCCCCTAAGGAAGACGGCCAAATAAACAGATAATTAACTTAAAATGCCATGTATATGGAACATAGTGTGCAGAGTCCAAAAATAATGAGCAGTTCAATATATGTGGATTGGATAATTAATTTTATTTTTGGAGCTGGGGGTGGGTAAGCCATCAAATACTAAGTCGTTTAATGGAAGCTGGGCACCCGAGCTACAGATGAAATTAATAAGCTCCTCTATTAAAGCATAGAGAGGCTTTTCATGTACTGTGTTGGTCTAACAACAAGGCTGCTCCTCCAGTCAGCTCAGAATCTCACTTTGTAAAGGACACTGCCATGCTGAGTCTCACGCAAATGAGGAAGGCAAGGGCAGTAGCTCTCAGTTCCCTCTGCTGAGGAGTCAGGTTTCAGTAGACAAGCTTGAGACAGGGCACTCCTGAAAGATCTCTGAATAACTGTTAGTGAAAGAGAAGGCTTTTAAATGTGGCTACACATTAATGGGGGATACATTTTTAGTGAAATAATGAGATGAAAATAATTTTAAAATCTGGGACATCTCCTAACACAGATTTTGTATGCTTTGGAGTCTGAACCCAATGTGGCTGCAATAAATGGGCAGGTGCCCAGGGATTCAATAGCATTTGTGGTAGAGTGAGAATCCACAGTTCAGTCAGCAGAGATAGAGGTAGTCTTCTGGGAATTCTGGGACTGAAAATTATGTACCTCACCATGTGTGCTGTGTTAGGTACAAACTACTTGCATCTCTGAAAGCAGTGGGCAAAGAAAAGAAATTCTAAGCAAAACCTACTGCTGTCTAGACCAGGAGCCCTGGTCACCCCAAGGCAGCTTGACTCCCCTGCTCTCTGTTCAAAGCATGCAATCTGTAAACCTTCCCATCAGATGTCTCTGATGAGAGAGCTTCAGATTTTCTGTAATGAGTTTTCTGGTAACAAAATGTTCCCCACCCCCAATATAAAGCAAGTACTCATTAAATTCTTGTGCTTTGCCATAAAATTCACAGCAAAATTCTTATGTGTGCTGAAAGATAACCATATTTTTCTATGGAATTTAAAGAAATTGTGACAAAATACTAAACCTATTTGATTTACAAGCAAGGACGCATCCTCTGGGAAGAGGCTGAGCATGGGAGAGAGGGTGAGATCCAGGCCCTCTGTCTTCTGCTAGTGATGTCTGCTCGCATGTCCATGGAGCCTGTCTGTCGTGGGCTGTGTCAGAATGAACCCACAAATCTGAAGGACCGAACGATGTCTCAGGTGGACACTGTAGCAGGCAGAGCTGTCAGTGGAGCTTGACGCCAAGCAAGACCTTACCATCTCTTTTTGGACTTCTCTGGCCTAAGTTTAAACCTTCATAAGCAGAGACTACATTCTCAGGACTGGACAGTCCTTCATTTCTGAGACTCTCATCCTTGAGATTATAGATCTAGTCAGTTTCCTTTCTTCCTTTTCCCTGCCTCTCCTTTTTCTCTCTCCCTCTATTTCTTCCTGCTTCCATTCTTCTCCTCCCCACCATTCCTCTCTCAGCATTCCCTCTCTCTTTTTCTCTTCCCCCTCTTTCTCTCCTCCCTCCATTTCCCTCTCTCATTTGTTTCCCCAAAGTCAGAGCACTTAGGATTATGAAGAAAAAAATGGAAGATTATCTTTTGAGTCTTAGTAAGATGGGGCCAGCAAGGTATTTCAGTAGACAAAGAGGGCCTGGGGACCCGAGTTCAATCCTGGAATCCACAAGGGCAAAGGAGAGAATACACAGTCATAAGTTATCATCTGGTCTCCACTTGCAAACACACACACACACACACACACACACACACACACACACACA
>CABHPR010145199.1:31178-59627 GCA_902168415.1 Peromyscus melanophrys
AGAGATCTGCCTAGCTCTGCCTCCAGAGTGCTGGGATTAAAGACATGTGCCACCACTGCCTGGCTCATAACCCATTTTTGTGAGAAGTCAAGGCAAGAACCTGTTGGCAGTGACCATAGAGGAAAGCTGCTTGCCAGCTGGATCTCTGCCTTGCTGCCTGTGCTCAATCAGTCTCAATGCAGCCCAGGACTAACTTTTCAGGGAATGATATTGCCCACAGTGGGCTGGACATGCCTACATCAATTACTGTCAATCAAGACAATACATCACATACATGCCAACAAATCAGCCTGATAAAGACAGTTATTCCACTGTGACTTTTTCAGGAAGCTCTACAGTACGTGAAGCTGACAGTTAATGCTAACTAAGACACATGATTTATGAGTTTTCAGATAGTAGCTTAGACCTCCATCTTCAGTTTTAATTTTGATGAATTCTAATGTACCAGTAGATTTCTTTCTCAAATCTAAGAACTCTTTGCTGAATCTGTAGTTCCTCCAAGATTTCCTCTACCTTTGTTTTAAAAATGTTGATCAGTTTTGCATTTTATACTATTTGTATCGGGGATCTGTTTGGAACTAATTTTGCATAAGTTGTAAAACTTGGATCCATCTTTTACCTTTTGTGTGTGTCGTGTGAACTTGTGTGGCTATGTGTTCCAAAAGTCACCTCTAGTCTCTCACTCACACCTGGAATTAGCAGGTTAGGCCAGGCTGGCTGTCTGGGTGAGTGGCCCTTCTGTCTCTATCTCCATAGGTCTGGGTTTTCAAGCCTGTGCCTCCAACCCTGACTTTTTAAGTAGGTTCTGAGCATGAATTTAGATCCTTATGTTTATAAAAGCCACACTCTGCCAAGTGAGATTTCCCTTCAGCTCCTAGTTGCTCTATCTATCACATATATACCATCTATCTATCTGTCTATCTATCTATCTATCTATCTATCTATCTATCTATCTATCTATCTATCTACCTGTTTCTAACTTTTTTGCATATTGATTATAATAGGTTTAGACCCACTCATTGAAAAAACCTCTACTTCTCTAATAAGTGGTCACTACAGTTGTCCTTAATCAGCCAGGAGCATTATTAGTGTGGTCTTTGGGGTTCTCTAGAATATCCTGTTGGACTGTGGGTGTCTTTGCATCAATGCCGTGCTGTTTTGAGTGATGTCTCTACAGACTAGGTATTACCATTTGACTGAGCGACCCTTCCCTTGAGACTTTCTTCATGAAAATTTCAGGTGTCTTCGGGTCTATGGCTTTCCATATAAATTTTATGGTAATTTTTGAAAGTGTTATTTCCCATCAATTTTCTTTTCATTTTGCTGGTGTTATAACCGCAAAGTCCTCAGTAGCTAATCTTATGCATTCAGCAGCTGAGCAGTGTGTTCTATTGATAAGCCATCTATGGTCAGCTGGGTGCTTCATCCTTTGATCTGGAGCTGCTGAGCAGGCACAGAGGGCACTGCCACCCTGCAGAGCAACCCAAGATCAGAGACCAAGCAGCAGTGAATCCAGCAGCTGGGGCTGCCCATTTCCCTTAAATTCCTTGGTCACATATGTTTCAACAGTGGCCACTCTTGCTTCCCTAGCTCTTGGGCATCTCCATGGAACTAGAGACCAGGTATGATTTCATATGTATGTCTGTAGAGCATGTCCCATGTTCACAAGGCAAACACCTGCCATGTTGGACCTGCTAAATGAGCCACTCTCTCTCATGGTATCAATACCTATGTAACACAGAGGAAAATCTGTGTCACACAGAGCAATGATAGGCAAGTAATGTCTTAGGGAAAGATTAGCTGCCACCCCATCAACATCATCAACTGGAAACTACAGTTCCAAGAGGTGACCAAGATATAGTCAATGGAGGATCTAGAGGGAAATGCCAGTCACATGGATGACGCTAAAACAGTCCATGATCTAGAATCCTGGAAGACAAATGCTGACCTTAGCAGGAGCTCCCATGGGGCATGGACAGCCAGGAGCCTCAGCTCCCAGGTCCCTTTCAGTCTACGCTGTAGATGGTGCTACTTTTCTTTTGTGACCCTACTGTTATCTGGAAATCAATGTTGATGCCATATGATTGAGTTTGTATAGGAAGGAAATTCAAGGTAGTCCTCTCTTCCTTTGCAGCAAATTATGCAATGGGCAGCACATCATGGCATGGGCAGTATATCATGGTACAGGCAAATCTCAGCAACACTCTCCAAGGATAGTGTGAAGGCTATAAAAAATCTAGAATCAGCTTCTTGTCTAGACATTGCATTGGTTCTGCATTCAGACTGACATGAACTGACATTTTTACTATGTTGAGTCCTCCAGATTATATCTCCTTGTTGAACAATTCTGTGAATTGACTTTGTATCTGGAGACCTCTCTACACATGCTTCATAACAGTAAGAATTTGTTGGCTATTTATTGATGCTTTCTTGGGATTTCCTAATTAGACAATAATATAAATAGTGTTATTTCCTTTCCAATTCATCATTTATTCCTTAATGATTTATTGTAAATATAAATGACCACATGAAAGCAGGCATCTGTGCTTTGTCTGGAGTTCAGGAAGTGCTATGGTTTGGTTATAAAGTGTCTCCCAAAAGACTCATGTGTTGAAGGCTTAAGTTTACAGCGAAATATTCAGAAGCCGGGATTTGGAGAAATGACTGGATCATGAGGACTCTGAGCTAAACAATGGACTGATTGGTTGATTTAATTCTTAATTTGATTGCATCATGTGAAGTTGGTGGAGTCTAAGAGGTAAAGTTTGTTGGAGGACTGGGTAAGTTAAGACATGGTTCAAAGGATGTACTGTAAGCCCAGTCCTTTTTCCTCTCTCTATTTTTATCTCCTCTTCTTTTTCTCCAAGCCTCCTTCCTTACTCTCTGCTTCCTGGCCACCATGAAGTGAGCATCCCTGTTCTTCTGTGTAATATACTTCACCATGACCACCACTCACCATAGTCTAGGAACAATATAGACCAGTTACTATGGAATGAAATCTCCAAAATCATAAGCTATAATACATACATCCTTCTTTAAGTGGTTTCTCCATGATATTCTGGAACAGTGAATAAAAGTATCCCATGGAGAACTGGTATTGAGTGGTGTGTTTGACTACATGGTTCAGAAGCATTTGGACTGGGTTTGGGGAGATGATTAGGCTGGAAGAAGTTTGGGGCTCTATGCATTAAGCTTAATGATTCTGAAGGGAGGAGACTACAGAGGCCTGAGGACAGTAGAGACCATTTATGCACCTGAAGTTATATAAGAGAGTGAGGTTGCCAGTGGGAATTGAAACAGAGACCATCCATGATTTATTCAGACAAAGCACTAGCTTAGACTGAGTCAATACTCTGAGATTTGTGGTTTTAATTTGTTCTTGGATGGATTTCAGTAGCCTGCTTTATTTTTATTGTCTTTGTAGAGTTTTGCTACTTTATTCAAGATAAAATTTCTGTTGTTGTTGTTGCTGTTTCGGTAATGTTTTTTCTTTTCCTAATTTTAGATTTCATTCTGGGTATTTACAGCTTTTCTGTTTTATTCTTGCTTGTTTTGTGGCTTTGTATTTGTATTTATTTTGTCCTTGAAGGTTATTTCAGTTTGGTGTCTTTCAAATCAAAATATTATAGATGATAAAAATAATTAATGTGTTGAGGGTGTTAATGAGAAGAAAGGTGCACGAAGAAGGCATTAAGAAACCTACAACTACTTTATAAGCTAAGTTAAAATTATGGTTTTAAAGGAGCTTGGAACACAGTTGTCCTACATGGGTGTATAATAGGATTCCCAGAGCTGTGAATGAACTTTTCAATGAAAATCCCAGTGTCAGGTGTGGGAACTTCCCTCTGAGTTGCTGATCAATGATGTTCTAGGGACTCCCAAATAATTCAGCTGCAGTTATGTGGCACAGAGAATCAGTCTTGAAGGAGCTTAGCAGGCTGCTGTCTGAGAAAACTCACCATGAGTCTCACCCAGCTGTGGGCCCTGCTACAAAACCAGCCTGGCAGACAAGATATGTCCAGTGGGGTGATACTGGCACTGTTAGCTTATGGGCAGCCCACTGCTTTCTCATTCTCTGCATTAGAAATAATATGTTCTTTGTACCATGCTGGGGATGTCTTTCTGTATGCTGTGAATGTGTTGCTCTGATTGGTTGATAAATAAAATGCTGATTGGCCATTAGCTCAGTCCTACCACTGACTAGCTCTTACATTCAAACTAACCCATAATTCTTATTTATGTTTAGCCACATGGCTTAGTACCTTTTCTCAGTTCTTCCTTCATATCTTGCTTCCTTTGTGTCTGGCTGATGACTCCTGACTCAGCCTTCCTCTTCCCAGAATTCTCCTCTCTGCTTATCCTGCCTATACTATACTTCCTGCCTGGCTACTGATCAATCAGCATTTTATTTGTATACCAATCAGAGTAACACATTCACAGCATACAGAGCAATATCCACAGCACTTCCCCCTTTTTTTTTTCAAAAAGGAAGGTTTTAACTTTAACATAGTAAAATTACATATAACAAAACAATTATCAAGCAAGAACTACAGTTATAATATCTAGTCTATTTGTATTTGGCAAAAATAGCCATTTGGGCAAGACACTGTTCTTGTCTGGACTGCTTGACAAAATGTCATGAATGGCCATATCTCAGTATTCCATCCATTAGTGTAGTTTGGAAAGTTCAAGGCTAGTAAGACAACTGATGACTTTTCTGCCCCAGCAGCCTACACGGCACCTCCCAGTATTATGAAAGCTAGCCAGTAGATAGAAAGCTTCCTGGTCAGTGTCAGCTTCATTTCTCCAACTCTTGTGACCAAGGTGTGTGGTGTCTTAAGCATCAGTGTCTTACCATCAACTCTGGTGGACAACCAAGGCTGCTTTGAAGCAGCCCTGGTAGAGATGCATTCATTACACAAGAGAATTTGGAAGAAATGGAAGATCTGGAAGTGGGGAAGAATAGTATGAAGGCTGCCTATTGGGCAGAACATGAACACTTCTTTACCACAGTCATAAACCCAGAGTTGCTGTGTAGACCATCACAATATTGGACCCCTCAGCATTCATTATGGGCAAGGGTGCCAATAAGATCCCATTCCTTCCTAAAGAACTCTTGGTGAAGGGTGTGATATTTCCTTAAGTGGGGTAGCACTGGTGAGTTGCTCGTGTCCCACCTGTGCTGATGAATACAACTTTGACTAAACTTGATAGATTAAAAACAAATACACACATGATCTCATGAAAATAGGATGGGGGCCAGTTGAGAAGACTATGGTGTTCAGAGGGAGAGGAAGGGAATAAAAGAGGGAAATGCAAGAGGGCACATGTGTGATAGAAGTGTACATGAAACTGCTAAAATATTAAATGAACATGACCTAGTATACAATAAACCTATAGGTCTTCAATTGTGAAGTGTTAAGTACATGAAACTCTCATTCAAGAACTAACCGAAGAGGTAATATATTAATAATATGTTAAGAGACAGTCAAGGGGGCACTGGAAGAGTTGAGGGGAGAAAAGTGTGGGTGGAAATGAAATAAATACAATATTCATGTGTGAAATTCTCTACAACAATAATAAAATAAATGTCAAGAAAGAATTCAATCTTCCTTGACTTGCTAATCTCTTTAAAAGGTGTGTCTTCCATAAGCAGACCATGACCAATCAACAAGAAGTAAAAAGACCACCTGACTCATGGCAGAGTGTGTTTCCCTAAGAGGAAATAGTTATAAAAAATCTAAAACTGCAGATAATGAAATGTGAAGTGAGCCGATTAGAAATAACATATGGTGACCAAGGTCAGTTGTATATTTTCTTGTTTTGATGGAATTTATTTACTTCTGGATTTATTGAGACAAGGTCCTCATGTGTAGCCCAGCCTGGCCTGGAGTTCACTTTGTACTCTGGTCTAGCCTCAAACTTGTTATTTTCACAAGTTTGACTCCTGAATCAATACCCTGCCGGCTTAGATTACAGGTGTAACCACCATGCCAGATTAAAAGGATTTTGTATGTGATATGCACTCTAAACAAAGCAAGAGAATCGTCCAAAAATAACAGTTACACTCAGTCACCTCTGTCCACATACAGAAATCTACCTACCCTTTCCACATACTAGGCTGTTTCAGAAAAATTTGAATAACAATGAACCAGTACCAAGCAACAGTGGAGATCAGTGCTGTGAGTGTTGAGGGGAGAGACATGAAGGGGTTAAGGCCGGTGAGGTTATGGCCAGGACAGCACCCAGCAGGGCTCTGTCACTCAGGGGCATCTGAAAGGTGGCAAAGCTGAGATGGAGTTATCTTCCAGCTGCAGCAGCCCATCGCCCTGTGCTGGTGAGGAACCCATACTATTAAATTAACTCACTTTTAGTTTAAGTTAGAAAATGAATTCTTATAGACACATTTAAATTTTTAAATGTTGACAGTGTAGTGAATTCTAAATTATCTTATCCACTCACTCAATTTGGGGCAAACATAAGACATTCACAGACTCTGACCACTGGAGTCCCATTTCTGCCACAGGTCACTTTTTTCTATATTTTTCAAACATATAAAATATTCATTTTACTCAAAATGCAAACTTTGAAACTCTTGAGCCCAGTGAAAATTTACTCCCATAATCCATCAGTCCACTGTTTCAGTTCTAGATCATTAAATTGTGCTCGGCTACCACTCTTATGGAGTCCATTTTTGTTCATTGAAGAAGAGGGGATTCTGAAATTCCAGAGGCCCAGAATTATTTACTGCCTGGTGACTTAGATGGCTCTTCTGTGTAGATTTATGGGCTCACTTGTTATGGTGCATGATAAATATGCTTTGTCTGAGCTGCAGTTCCAAGATAACCATCGGGCTGGGAGCCCCCAGAACAATTAAATCACTTCTCATATATTTTAATGACTGTGGGGAACTCATTATATCTGATTTTACTGAAAGCGTGTAAATAGATACGAGCCTCACATTCCAACTTCATCTTTCATATGAGTTTGAACAATGTCTATGCTTAGACGCTGTGCTTTTAACCATGATTTTAAAATGCTATAACACAAGGTCTGAATTACTGGATTTGCTTATTTCATTGGTCTGACTGTGGCATTAAGGATCAAGGACAAAGTGGCAATTCAAAACTAAAGCCTTTCCACATTAAAATTTACAAGAATCCACAAAATATAATTGTTCTATTCTGAAATTCTAAAGGCAAACACAGACTATGTTTTGTTATTAAATAAGGCATGGGTATTTAATGAGTAACTTAACAGCACGACAATTTCAAAATACTTTACGGATCTTAAGGCTGTGTTTGACCTGCGTTCTCTGCATAGGAGTAGGGAGACTGGTGAGTTTTGTATGAAGGCAACTGTGTTATTTACCCACTGAATAAATATGCTCAAATTCTTTATTTTTCAATGGAAAAATCCTGCCTTCCAATATACAGTATAGGCTTTCTGAATCTATAGTGCTCTTTTGATAATAACAAATGCAGGAGGGCTCTGGGATTTGGCAAAGGGCACAGGAGTCACAGCAGATTAGCAGTCTCATCAATAATAATCTAAGGTTAACCATCTTGTGTCTTTCCCCAATATAACAATCTACCCCATGTAACAATCTACAAACAAGAAGAGAACAAGTAAACCAAGGACAGAGGAAACTGCTGTGTTTGTCAGTTTGTTTTCTTGTGATAAAATGCTGCTTAATGTAAATTTCAAACTGCATTCCATGGTTTGCTTCCTTAAGAGAGCAAGAACACTAAGTTGAGTGTGTAGGGAGGTGGGGGAGGAGTTGGGAAATCTCGGGGGTGGGATGCGGATATGATCAAAACACACTGAATGCATTTTTCAAAGAATAAATAAAAACATTATTAAAATTGGGGATAAAAGTTCTTAAATAAAAACTGAAGTCATTAGAAAACTAAACTCTTAAAAACATTAGAAGGAAAGCGTTGGGTTTTTGTTGCTTTTATGAATTTGATGACAGTAGCGTTAGTGACATTCCCCATCTGTGCACATATTTTCCAACACCCTCTTCTCGCACTCTCTTCCTTCCTCTGGAAAACAAGTGGATGCTGTACTGACTTCATCCATTTATATGTAAAAAACAGTACTGACTTCAGTGCATCTGGAGTATGTTTTTGGCTTCCTAGTGAGATATCAGAAAGCAAACAATATATGGATCTGAGTAAAAATCTAAAACAATTTATAATGGACTGAACATATATATATATGAACAATTTTATATATATATACATATATATAATTATACTGTATGTTGCATTTGAGAATGGGAATCTCTGAAATTATGTTATTAAAATTAGCCTACAAAAAGAAATTATCCAAATGTAAAGCTTGATCTTGATGTGTAAACAAATAATTTTCTAGTTGTTGTTGTTTTTTAATAAAAGATTTCTATCCTGGCAATAACAATTGAGAAACTTAAAAGTAGAGCCAATTAAGGCTGAGAATTTATCTTTTTCCTATTTGGCTGAAATAGGCAGAACATAGACAACTATGATTGCTTTAGATTCTGTATAAACCAGTTCTATCCAGAGCTTTTCCAGTGAATTTTAATTAAGTACACTTCCTATAGAGTCATTAATAAAATAAAACAAGAAAATTCGTATTTGCAATATAAAAACAATCAGGTTGGCTTAATGTAATTTATGTGTGTCCATGAGTTTTTTGGCTGCATCTGTCTACTTGTAAGGATTCTTTTAGAAATTGAAATGTGATTGCTAATATATGCTTATTTCTAATACACTAAATTTGAAGAAGCAAATAATCCTAACATGATTGTTCATACTGTGTAACAATTAAATGTTTTAGTTCTGTTTTCTAAAGAAATGAGGTCAAATTAATGAGCCATTTCTGATTTATTCACAATCTTTCCATCATTTTATGTATGTCCCTTTCTCAGCGACAGAGTTGGAAATTTCTACTGTATTTTCTTCTTGCAAAGCAACAAATATTTTCTAGATTGACAGTATTCAAATGACATACTAATGAGTAAGAATGTTACTCAAAGTAGCAAAAGCAGTTCATAGAGATTCTTAAACTCTTCCTGGAGGAAGCAGAATAAAGAATATGAAGAAATGCTAGTAGGCAGAAAATATAAAAATAACTACCTATAAACAAACTCATCCTTCCATCATAGAAAATTTAAGAGAATATATTTTTCCCAAAGATACCAGTCATCAAGTCACTAATGGAGAATTGCAGAGTAAGAAATGAAAAATGCAAAACAAAACAAAAACCAAATAACAAACAAACAAACAAACAAACAAAAAATGAGTTATAGCAGGGAAATGTGCAGATGGGACTAATAAGATTTTCCAATTTGATTTTACCATTTGAAAAATAAAATGCTTTATTTTTGAAAAAAAATTGTATTAGTGAAATACTTTCTTAGTGTATCCCACACAGAAGAAACGATCATGAAAACAGAGGGAAACAATTTGAAAAGTATTTTCATTCATAAGAGCTGAAGAATTTTATTTGTGATACAAATTATGAGCATGTTTTTGTATGTCCTGTTTCTGTGGGTGCTGTGTGTACGTTTGTGTCTGTGGGTGAGCTTTGTGTTAAAGGAATAAAACTTCTTTCAAAAAATGTATTAATCTTAGCTTAAACTAGGATCCGTTCTAGGCATGAACTTTTTGTAATTTGAGCTAATAGCTCTTCCGATTGACAAAGGGATGCTACAATTGCTGGGTATTCGATTTCAGCACAACCCAGACAGTGCCATTGTTCAATAGGTGCACGGCCTTTGAGCATAGATAATTGATCATAAATCTTTAGGCAGCCCAGCTGGTTTCCCATATGACTACAGAAAAGCACCATCTGGTCCCCACTGCTTCCAGGGGTCCCCAGAACCCACAGGTTAGAGATGAAAATCTGTCACAGCATTAGGCCACTCTCCAACTAGTGGCAGATAAATGATAACCTCACATGAAGTGAAACGGGACAGGAACTCGTGGTGGATTCTGCAGGTTTTGCTCTCTTCTGATCATGCCTGTAATATAAGGAAGTCAGCAACTCATGGAGGTTATATGTTTAAGATTCCTGTTCCTTGAACAAAAATTCACTGCTTGGCCTGGATCAATACTAAGCACAGCAGGGCTATGGAGATGCATTGCCTCTGCTGCAGCCTCTCTCAACAATGGGATTGTTTTAGTGGATTTTGTCAATATGGTTAGGAATAATGGCTTTTTTCCCTTTGTAATAACATACTATCATAGTGTGGCTCAACCCTTCCCCAGATTTAGTGTAAACACTGGTGTAGCAGGGTGAAGACGCACATTCTAAGACCTAGAGAGAAGAGAACCGTCTTCATCCTAAGATGAAGGTTCAAAAAACAATGGAGAAGTCCCCCAAAGTATGCAAGCTAAAGATTCAGAAAAAGGACGTTCTGGAAAAAATTGTGTGTGTGTGTGTGTGTGTGTGTGTGTGTGTGTGTGTGCGCGCGTGCGTGCACGTGTATTTGTGTTTGTCCGGATGTCCAGACACTACAGCTTTCCCTTCAGTACCATCTACCTACCAGGTGTCCAGGACCTTAGAAGCCCTTGCTCAAATGTCCCTGGGCCACATTACTTTCCTTTTAATCTGTCTATTCCAGTGAAAAAGATGTTGACATGTGCACACTTCTAGAATAAGAACTGGTCAAGGCAAGATCTTTGTGGAGGTTATTTGCATGCTCCTAAAAAATGAGAGCTGTGGTGTCCATGAGACCTGTGGATATCAGCTTAGGATAAAAAGATGAGGTCAGTCTTTGGCTTGGGGATATGGCTGTGAGACACAATGAAACACAGACATCCATGGAATATGTTCTAGCTTCCTTTCCTTGGCAAAAATAAAAAATAATAATTTAATCTTGAATTCATTAGTTTGGTTGAAAAAATTAAAAAAATTAAGACACATTGTACTTACATTTTAATGCACATCAGAAACCTCTTTTAATATGAATGAATATTAATTTAATTCCTTGTTTCCTACATCTAATAAAAGGATCACTTGTCTACAATTCAAATATTTTAAGAGTCTTATTCTAGTGATTAATGAATGGTCTAAGACACACAGGTCAATGCACCTAACACAGTACACAAATAGGATTGGGTATAAAGAATACATGACCATCTGGACAGATGTGGAAACAACTTTTAACAGAATTCATCATTGTAAAAGTTGTAAAAGCCCTGTAGAGGCCATCAGCAGAAGAACAATATCTCAACACAATAAAACTATATATGGAAAACCAGTAGCCAGCATTATGATAAATGGGGGAGGGGAAATCTGCAAAAATGAGTCCCCTAAATCAAAGCAAAACATGGTGTCCACTCCTATTAACACGGTGCAGAACTCTTCAACTAAGCAAAAGAAACATTCAAAATGCATATGATACAATCAGTATGCAAGCCAATGAAATCTCATGGAACGTACAGTCCATAAATAGAGAAAATGTATCTGACATCTCTAGCCAGCACAGAAATGTAAAACAAAGTGTTCTGAAACCCTCCCTACGCCCTGTAGGAGCAGCTTCCATCAAAAGCCACAAATGCTGAGGGGGTTGTGGGGGGAAGGAGCCCCGCAATGCTGATGAAGTAGAAACTAGAGCAATTCTTTTTGCAATCAGTGTGGTGATTCCACTAGCAGAGGATTATCATACAACACAATGGTATCACCCTTTGCATGTATCCTTAGGAATAAAAGTCAGCATGTAGTAGAGATGCCTGTGCATCCATGTTTATTTGTGGCCATCTTTACAGTAGTTAGGTCATGGGATGAGCATGAGTGTCTACCAGCATCAGAGAATAGATAAAGAATGTGTCATGCAAATACATATGGATCAGTATTCAACAATAAGATGAAAAAATGTCATTTACAGGGAAATGGATGGAAACTGAGACTCTCATTTCTGTAAAATAAGTGAGATGCAGGAAGACAGGTGCCATGTTTGCTTGAAAATGTGAAACTTAGGTCATCTTTTAACGGAAATGGGCTTAAGGCAGAAGCTGGGAGAGCAATGGGAAAGGGTGGTCAAGAGAGAATACAGGGGTGAATGTGACCAAAGAGGGTACATTCATGCACAAGGATGTCATAATGAGACCTATTGTGCTTTGTAACTATTATGTACTGTAGGAGTTCATTATGATCACCAGTCTGATTGGACTAAGGAACTGCTGGGACATAAGTAGGACACCCCTTAGTGTCTGTGAGGCTTTTCCCAGAGAGGTCTAGCTGAGGAGGGACATCCTGCAGATGTCAAAACACAGTATATTTAAACTAACGTTTATTAACTTTCTTTACAAGAAAAAACACTTGAGTGTTGCATAAGAATGATCTTGTATGATTACTAAAAAAAAAGATTTATGTCTGACGATGTACACACACACACACACACACACACACACACACACACACACACATGCTCTGAGCCTGTAGAAAGACAAGTTTAGAATTGTGCCAAGAGTGAGGTTTTCTGTGACCCACCACTCTGTGTATGTGGATTTCTAAAAATGTAAGCCTTCTATGGAATGTTTAATAAAATACCATGGCTTTTGCAAGATTGATACTATTTTCAGTGAGCGTGACCTGATGATGTCACTGATTTATGAGCCTGTGGCCCCGGCTGAACCTTAGTGCCAGAGGTATTATCTGTTACACTATCCAGGGAGCTAGTTTTCATATCTCCTTTAGTTGGTCTGGGCTCTGGATCCTGGGGGTCTCCACATCCAGTACAAGATTCTCGACTTTCTCCACACCCCACACAGAGATGCAGAACCCTCATGCAACTGTCCAGGACAACAATGTGACATGGATCACTATGCTTGGTGGCTCCTTTTTCCCAAGGACAAGCACTTTTCACCCGCCACTTCTAAAAGCATTGAGGTCGCTCATAGTGAGCATGATTATTTAGCAGGAGGGAGATAGTCATCAATCCTTTAGGTTTTAGAGTAACCAAATGGGCAAGTTTTTCTTCTGTCGTGCTTTTAATAAGGGAATTTAAAAGTGTATTCTGGGAGACAGAAAATGAAGACAGCTATTGGGATTTAGTGAATAAGTCTCTTTGAACATAAACACAACTGAGTAAAATAGACCTTAACTGTCTTCACATAAAAATAATGCTGAAAACATTCTGATGTCTGTCAGAGAACACAGTGTGTAACTCACTGATCTGGCAGTGTTGGGGGAGTAGATAACAGTACCAAAGAACACTCTAGTAACTCCTGCAGCTCCGCTATTGGCCTCAAAGGGGCAGTGTGGGTATCAGGATGATCAACCAGCACCTAGACCGTAGGTGGGAATAGAAGGGCGAACACACATCATGGCTACACATTGCCACACATTACACATGTCCCTAGGTGCTAACATCTTCCAGGTGGCTCAGCTTTCAAACTCTCAGTTACGGTGGCCTTAAAATCACATACTTTATTGACTCCCCAAACTTGTGATTCTGGACAAGTGCAGTATTTGGCTCACGGCTCACTAGAATGTCAAGCATGAACTTAAACATCCATCCAGACCATCCTACCTACGTTGCTCTGAGAAACGAACTATTGTGTGAAACACACAAAGTACAAGATCAGACCACGGTTGGAATCCATTCTCCAGTGTTGAATGAACATCACTTTTGTAATTTGGGCCAACATCTAAATGAGTACTTTCCCAGTGCACATGGCTGCAGAGGGTGTTGTGTAGCTGGCTCAGTTACCAGTGACTTTCCCTCTGTAGTAATGAAATGCCTAACAGTAAGTGGAAGACTGTATTTCTTTTGACTCATGTTTTGAGGGTAAGGTCGATCCATGTGGGGAAGGCACAGTGGCAAGAGCTCTGCTGTGTAGCATCTGATCACGGTGCGTTGTAGGGAAGAGGCAGAACTCAGGTGGCTGTCTCCTTTTATTCACTCCAGGAGCCCAGCACAGGTAGAGCTGCCACCCACTTCCAAGAGACATTCTTTCCTCAGCACATCTTTGAAAACACCCCAGGATCATGTCCACAAGTGTGTCTTACCTGTTATTCTATGTCTAGTGACTAAGGAAGGTTAACCACTACAAGTGTGAGTAAAAGATATTTAAAGAGCACGGACACACGTGGAGGGGGTTACTTACTGTTTAAGCCTTATGCCTGAGGTCTTTGTAGCCATTAAGCAGTTCTCCCATATATCTTCCTTTGCATCTCATAGTTCAGGTTCCAAAAACAGTCTAGATGTTGCCAACTACTGATTTCCAGAATCAGAAAAAATGCAATGCTTGTTAGCTAACAAGATGAAAAATTTATCATGTCCTTGAAGTAATATGAATAGTGGTTCTTTGACACAAAAAGTTGTTTGAATAGTATAATTTATTTTGTATGAATGCCTGGTTGTGATAAACATTTTCCAATATTTAATCAGTTGTAGAATCTGCTTATATTTTCATACCTGGGTAACTGTTCTTGACTAAAAATTGACAATGAAACTAGAGGCAAGAAAAGAGTTAGAAGGCATTTGAGATGACACAGAAAATGTTGAATGGATGTCTTCAACTCAACAGTGGCTTAAAATAGGAGCAGCTGAGTTTGAAGCATCCCATGCTAGCCAAGAATGACATTTCCAACTTGATCTTGTCATAACATGATAGATAATAAGCAATATTCTCAAATTATTTCCATGTGGCTGCTTCAGACAGAATACACATGAGGTGTTTTCAAATTGTGATGAGGAGGTTAATGAGGAGATGTCCACAGACTGGGTGAAATAAGAGTCAAAGATCACAATGAGAAAAAAAATCACAGTTTTCTATGAAGATTACAAAAACTCAGATTAGAGCAATCTTGGGTCCCATATGCCACAGTGTATCCCAACACTCTTCTTATTACTGAATTTGCTTTCCACTTTGAAGGAGAGTTCCACTCCACAGCTGTGTTTTAGGTTTGGAAAGGCCACCTTTTAAATTTCAGCTTTACTTTTGGTTGCCACTACAAAGAAAAGACTGTACAGGTTAGAATAAGATCACATACTGAACACAGTTTGAGAAGTCATAGAGGAACCCCTGGAAAGCATGTCTGGGTCCTTAGAAGTAAGTTTCCGGTGGATCAGATGAAGGGCTGTTTAATGCGAAGACACTTGGGAAACTTCTCTCCTGAACTAACTCAGGGCTAAAACTACGCAGAAGAGTAGACTGTGTTGTATATTAGTGGATGTGGGTGACTATTCCATACGACGCAATGGGTCTGAAGAGCCATCCTCCAACTCAGGTTTTTCTGAAAGGAGCCTAACCCCCTATAAGGAGCTGCACTGTTTGATTTGGGTGGAGAGCTGTTTTTCAACACTTCAATGGTGTTGTATCCAGTCTTTCCACAAAGACTGCCAGCCGCCACTCAGGGAAGACCTGGGCCGTGATCCTCTGCTGTTCCAGTGTCCAGCGTCCCGAGTGATGCTCCTCATGTCATCAGCTCCAGTTTTCACTCAGGAGGGATTTCTCTAGGAATGCGAGTGGTTCTCACAGACTTGGGCTGAGCTCTGTCCACTCTCTGTGAGAGTGGGGTCTTCCGGTAACAAAAAGAACAAAGCCTCTACTTTGCTGCCTTTTGGAGGCAACAGATTCTATGCCATGACCTCCACCTAAAAAATGACTTTCATGCGGTGGTGGAACACTCCTTTAATTTGGGAGATAGAAGCTGGTGGATCTCTGCAAGTTCGAGGCCAGCCTGGTCTACAGAGTGAGTTCCAGGACAGCTAGGACTGTTACAGAGAGAAATCCTGTCTCAAATATTCAAACAAAACAAAACAAAACAAAACAAAACACCTTTCCTAACAAAAATACTAATTCTACATGCCTGAAACTGTAGAGAAAAGAAATAGACAAAAACATAGCAGATTGTCACATTTGTGGATGTTTAATTGTAACATACAAACACACACACACACACATATATATATATGTTAAAATTTGCAAGAAATCATATTTTAATTTAGAAAATTCAAGGCTGGTTTTAATAACAAATATATTTTATCAAGAAAAAGTATGCAGCAGAAATTAAAATGCAAAGTATTCTCATTTGTATTTCTTCATTGCTTATTAAATTTTATAAGTGAAGTTATAGGTTATGACAATGTTTGTAAATTATGGAATTAATTAAATTATAAGAAAAATATAGGGACACATACCAGGGGCCAAATGCATAGATAGAGTCATTGAGAAAATATTCTCCTCCACAAACTGAAGTAAAGCTGACATTCTCTATGAAATGCACAGGAGACTGGCTCTTCTCCCTGAAGACTTTAAAACAAAGCCAAATATAACTGGGAGACATTTTTCAGAACGCTGCAGAAATTCAACACTGCATATGTTAAAGTAAAGATGTATATTTATTGGATATATTTAAGACAATTTATAGGAAATCATTTTTAAATGAAATACGTAAAAAAAAAACACTAGCTGTCTATTCATTGTAAATCACAGTAGGCATGGTTGGAAAAATACCTGTTGGGTTATCGCGTCCACCCTTCAGCTCAGGCAGGATAGACTTCCATCCCAAGGGAAAGGAGTTAGCACTTGGTGTTTGCCAAGAGAGCATAATATCCTACAGGGCGCGTAAGCGAATCTCTCCTAGAGCCAAGTCAATATAGTGTTTGACTTCTATCCAATAAACCACTCAAAAATAAATGTGCTTCTGTCATTCCAGTTACACAGATCCTGGCAACTGCATTCTGTTCTCGTTGGCACATTTGCAAAGTCTTATCAAGAAAACTCTCCAATAAGAATATATGGCAGTTCTATTTATGGATGAAAATATCTTAAAGTAAAAAGAGTCGGATGAATGTGTTCCTTAAATAATATTTTGGAAAGATAAAAATGTTAAACCACAAATGATACGTATTTCTGAGAAAGGCTAACTATCTCCACCATTTACTAGTAGGATTATCAGCAGGGTTTGTGCACGTGGGAACAGAATAAATCTGACTTGATAAAGATGGGCAGTTGGAGACGGGAGACCTTAAGGCAGTGTGTACAGTGTCAGCACAGGCAGTTTAATATTTCAGGCCTTTCTAATTAGAAGAGTCTCATCCCACAACTTATCACTTCTTGCTTGTGGATGAAGAACTCTGTTTCCTCTGGAGGGCTGCTGTATTTGTTCATGTCTATAGACATCTGGATCCCTGGCTGGTTCTTTTCTCTCCTCTCATTTCTAAATATGATGAGTCTGGGCAGTGTTTTGTTTGGGATTCAAACCCTTTTCATAACAATAATTGTTAGGAGAGATGGCTCAGTGGTCAAGAGTGTGTGCTGCTCTTGCAGAGAACCAGAGTTCAGTTCCCAGCACCCACGTCAAATGGTTCTAAACCTCCAGTATTCCCTTCTCCAGGGGACCTGATACCCTCTTTAGGACTCTGCAGACACCTGCACTCACATGCACAAACCCATACATATATGCTCACACATATATACATACATTTGAAAAAAATTAAATCTTAAAAATAATTGTCAATATTTTAGAATATTAATATCAAGATTTTGAACTCTCCTAGTAAATCTTATCATTGGAAAAATTGGTTGCAGTGAATTGAAAGCAAAGGCATTTTCTCTTTCTGGGGCCTGCCCACCTTCTACTTTGGTTCCTGGCTGGTCATCTCAGTGGACACACGCCACCAGTCTGTGCATCACTTAGTTTTCAGCTTTGGCAATACTCTCTGCCAACTGGTTGGCTACTGAAGAAGCTAGTTTGGAAATTCTGTCTTCAAGTCTGGATCCCTTTATGATTCTATTCAAGAAATTTTCCACTTTTTCCTATGTCATCTAAGTTACATCAGACCCAGGGCTTCCAGGACAGCCCTTTCTGGGGAATCAACGGTTTTCTCTGCTGGGAGACCATTCATTAATTCAGGACATTGTGTGGATTCTGTCAGATCCTGACTCATATGAACAGGTACAGTCTCATCATTGTTCTTCCACCTCTGGGTCCTTCTTTAGTAAGCTCTACAAACTTACTAAAGTGTGTCTGGATCACATGACCACAAGGGCATATTTCAACTGTGTAAACAATATAGGCTGTAGAACTCATAGAATGTACCAAATTGCAGAAAGTTGCAACTCCCTCACCCTTGAAGAGGAGGATGGAGATGGTCTTCATCAGGCTGCATTTTCATAGCTCTGTGTTCCCATCAAGGGGGCTACATTTGCAAAACTCGAACCATCTTAAGGTCTCAACTCAGCTGTCTTCACGGCTGAGGCTGCCTGCTCAAACTGCTCCACCAACTCACCTCACTTTAGCAGCTTGGACTGACCTCAGAACTCAGCTAAAGCCTGTGACCTTAAGGCTCAGTCTGCACCTGGAGGAACTATCAAGAAGGGTTCATTTATAACATTGCCCATCCTCCTACATAGATACCCCTTTCTGCCTCGAATACAGCCTCTGAACTCTTTGAACTCTGCTGTGGCATCTTTCATGCATTGTAATCGTTCTGTGAACAACATGAAGATGACAGAGGATAGATGACATAAAAATAGAGAGGTATTTTTGCAGATGACACATAGATATAACTTATAATTACACTAGGATGTATAATGTGTGGTTGGGGAGTCAAGATTAAAATAAAAGAATCATGTTTGACAACAACGGTCAGCTCTGAAGGGAAATGAGGACTATTTGACAAAGTGAGGCCAACAGACCAACTCACTATGACTTTATGGTTACTCAGTAATTGCTGGCATTGTGGATGGACACAGACATATCCATCTGTGTCTCTGACACGGCATCCTCATGTCACATTCTCAATGTTCCTATTGTTTGGGCCCCTTTCCTCTTGTCTCATAGGCCAGTCCTGATTCTCCCTCACAACTTTACTATTATTTTGTTCTAAAAGTTCCCACAGATTTTTATACTGTTATAAATTTAACCACCTCTAGACCACTGCATTACTCTGGTACCACACTCCTAGTCTAAGAATCTAATATCTGCAGTTCTCTTGGGACTGTACACAACTGGTCAGTAAGGGAAAAACCTGATTTATTGACCACTTACCTTTCTTAGCAACTACTTCAGCACTCAGAACACATTGTTCATGCAGTGTTTGCTTTATAAATGAGCATCTGTATAAGAAAATATTTTTATTTCAGGATTCAAAAGGCAAGGCAATATTCAAAGTTAGGAAAAATAACAGTACCTTATATTTCATAGATATCCCATTTTATTCAAATCATAAAAAAATCATAACCTGTGGTGGTACTGTGTCCCTCAATATATTGTGCACCCTAATAAACTTATCTGAGGTCAGAGAACAGAGCAGCCACTAGATAGACATAGAGGCCAGAAAATGGTGGCACTCACACCTTTAATCTTAGCATTCTGTAGGCAGAGATCCATCTGGATCTCTGTGATGTCAAGGCCACACTGAAAACTGAGCCAGGCATAGTGGCACACACCTTTAATCCCAGGAAGTGATGGCAGGAAGCAGAAAGGTATATAAGGCACGAGGACCAGGAACTAGAGCCTTTTTAAGCTTTTAGCTTTTAGCTGCAGTTCAGCTGAGATCCATTTGAATGAGGACTCAGGCTTTCAGTCTGAGGAAACAGGATCAGCTGAGAAGTTGGCAAGGTGAGGTTGGATGTGGCTTGTTCTGTTTCTCTGATCTTTCAGTGTTCACTCCCATACCTGGCCCGGAGTTTTCTATTAATAAGACTTTTAAAAATTCATGCTACAATAACCTAGACTCATTGTTGTAGCTATACTTAATTGTCTGCTTGACACAGCCTAGAATCATATGAGAAGAGAGTCTCACTTGAGCAACAGCCCAGAGCAGAATATGGTCTGTGGGCCTGTCTACAGTGATTGTCTTGATTGTGAATTGGTGTGGGAGGGCTCATCCAAGAGTGGGTGGCTCTATCCCAAGGTAGGTCTAAGGCTATGTAAGAAAGCCAGCTGAGCTTGACCTGTGATTAAGTCAACAACCTAGCATTCCTCAATGGTTTCTGCTTCATGTTCCTGCCCTGACTTCCCTCTGTTATAGAGTTTGCTTTGGGCCAGAATATTTTATCACATTAGTCAATTTAATGAAGAGGAACTAATCCCATGTATTTTCATAGAAAAAGGCAGAATAAGTCAGTGAACACACAAGCAGGAATGACTGTTAATTGGAAACACTGGAAATTGTGAGCTTAATCATGGAAGTAGAAAATGCTATGGAAATAATTCAATAACTTTATAGATACAGATATAAAATAGCTTAAAACTATAATACAGTGGAAGTCAAGCTTACCTCTGAATGATAGATGTTTATATACATACATATATAATATATTTGACCAAATATTGTATTTTATTTATTTATTTTTGGATAGGTATGCCATGATACCATGTGAATTCAGAGGACAGCTTGCAGGAATCATTTGATTTTCTCCTACCACAATGTGAGTTCCAGGGACTGAACTTTGGTTATCAAGGTTGGTGACAGTTACCTTTACCCAATGAGCCATTGCACTGGCCAGTTTCAATGAATATATTTTATAACTTAATGTTCTAAATTTCAATATATTATTGTATCTATTGATAGTCCCAAAATAGCATAAAGTAATTTTGTTGTGATATGATCTTGACTTCTAATACTCCAGCATAATTCTTACAGTTCACAGATATTTAAACCTCCTTTTATATTTAAAAAGCAAGAGGAATTGAGCAATAAAGTAGTGGGTTATGAACATATAATGAGCTGAAAACAATAGTCTGCATGCCCTCTGCTGCAATTTGCCATAGAACATGTAGCATAACATTCTGCCTCCTTCTTCATAAGGAGACTCATATTACAATGTTTATTTCAGTCAGTTATAAGGAAAACCCTGCACTGAAAGAACAGAATCTAAGGTAGGGAGATGGTGACATGTGTAAAGTACTTGACACATGAGTGTGAAGACTTGAGTTTGTATCCACAGGACTGTGCACAGCTGGATGCAGCTGTGCTCATCTGTAAGTGCAGTGCTTCTGCAGGTAGATGGGGGTGAATGCAGGATAACTCTGAGCACTCACAGGACAGATAGTCTGATACATATGGCAAAGCGTCAGTCTCAAACTTGGTAAAGGAAGACCAACACCTCAGGAGTTTATTCTTTGACACTCACAGGTAAACACACACACACACACACACACACACACACACACACACACACACACACACGGAGGGAGGGAGGGAGGGAGGGAAGGAGGGAGGGAGGGAGAGAGAGAGAGAGGGAAGGAGAGAGAGATTTAAGAATAATAGGAATTGAAACAGCTATCAATGATAAAACTGATCTGCCAATTAAAATAAATTGACAAGGAATTACTTTAATCTGTCTAGACACAGATGTATTTACTGGTGAATTGTTTTTTAAATAGTCATGGGTAAACTCTCTTTAATACTTCAAAAACATATTCAGAAGTTAGAGAAGGTGGAAGTACTTCTGTGAAGTTACTGTTATCCACAACTCGAAGCTAGACAAATCTACTAGGAGAGAATGAGTGACAGCCTAGTTTCTTCCATAAATGCAAACATGAAAATCAAGATTAAATATTTAAATATGGAAATAATTTAAGAGTTTATACACTGTGGCCCAGTTACAGTTTTAACATACTAAAAAGTCAGTGTGCTCAGCAGACTAACAGAACAAGGAGGGACAATGCATTCTTTCTTAGCAGGCACAGCACTTGACACTGGTTAACTCATGCTAACTTCTAAGTGAACGGCCTGAAACTAAAACCACACCCAGTGTTGAACAAGAAACCATTCTGTTTTTCTTAAACAAAATGAAGGCAAAGTGATGTGAGTTTAATTTAACCGTTAGTTTGGGGTGAACGTATGCGGGTGTGAGGGATGAGGACAGCAGGAAGGAGCAGGGGACAAATTAAAGGACTTCAGGTCGGAGGGAGGAGAGGAAGTCGTGTTTAGGGTGCATTGCATGATCCCTTGATTAAATCATCTGATGAACACACACACACACACACACACACACACACACACACACACACTTCCTAATCTAATAAGTCAGTTTATGAGGTTTGGAAACTAAGGAGCTACATGAAAATGATTTGTGATTCTAAATTCTGTCAAGGAATAATATGACAACAAAAGGGGCAAAAGAATTCTGTTCATCATAGCATAAAAGCAACAAAATCCTTCTGAGTACATTGAAGAAATGAATTGTAAGACGTGTATAGTAGAATGTAAAAATATCACAGAGACATGAAGAAGATGTGAACAAATGGGAGACAATCTATTTTCATGCATCTGAAGAAATGTATTCAGCTTCAGAGTGGCATTTTTCAAATGAGTTTATAAATTCATTGTGAGCCTCATCAAAATTCTAGGAGAGTTATTTTGCAGAAATCAACAATCTGCACTTAGAGTTTACATGGAAACTCAAAGGGTTTTGAATAGCCAAAGTTATATTAAAAATATGAACCAGGTTAGCAAGCTGGTACTACTCACACTTGCTCTGACACTGGCATAACATGGGCACTGAAGATAATGAAGCACAGCTGAGCATTCAGAAACGAACTCTCATGCACACTCACATTAAAGGACTGTCTACAAAGTTATAAGTTGAGTCACCTGGGAAAAGAGTCATTTCAACACATGGTAGTGAGACACTGGAAATCTACCAAAGAGAATACCACCATCCTTACATACATACAGAGCACCTAAGAAATAGTCACAGCCAAATATTAGTGAGAAAACCATCCCTCAGGAGAAAAAAATATCAGATTAATTTATGAACTTAGTCCAGTCAAGTGTTCTTTGGTGTGATTCTAAAAGCAAGATCCATAAAAGGAGAACACGATGATTGGTTTCACTGTAGTTCAGATGCTTGTGTAGCTCAAAATACAACACTGAGCACAGACATTCTTGTAGGAATTATAAACTGAGGAATCTTTGCAAAACATACGTCTGAAAGAGAATTTGTATAGAGACAATGTTAAAAAAATTTAAATATACAATGAAACAGCTTGTGATGGCTATTCCTGGTTGTCCACTTGCCTCTATCTGGAATGAACTATAATCCAGAAATGGAGGACACACTTGTGATCTGGATCTTAAGGCAGGAAGACAACAGGCTTTTGATCTGGATCTTGAGGCTTGATGACACAATTCTGTAATCCAGACCTTGAGGCTGGAAGGCACACCTTTAATCTGGGCCACACATTCTGCTGGAGTAATACATAAGGACAATGGAAGAAGGAAGGGTGTCCTTCGCCTGCTTGTCCTCAACTCCTTCAGCTTATCCATTCCTTAGAGATCTCAGCAGACCAGCTGAGACACTCAGCCTCCTGGGGCTGAGCAGCCACTAGATTCTTGAACTTTCCATTCATAACTAGCTATTGTTGGCCTGTAGCCTCTAAGTCATTCCAATAAATTCCCAATATGTATGTATGTATGTATGTATGTATGTATGTATGTATATATATGTATGTATGTATGTATGTATGTATATATATATATATATATATATATATATATATATATAGAGAGAGAGAGAGAGAGAGAGAGAGAGGCAGAGAGATGCATTCTGTAGGTTCTGTGACTCTAGAGAACCCTAATACACAGCTTTTATTTTCAAATAGATCAGCTACTTAAAGATTTTAGTAAAGAGAATGTCTGCTCAGATCCTGACTTAGAGCCATGTCATGAGACACCAGAGAGGGGCCTGTGGTGTCTGTCACAGGGACCTGTTACAGAGACAAAATAATATAATACAAGCCATGAACAATGTTGAATGCTGGCCAGAGCAAGGAAAAACAGAAACCTCTGCACATCCATGATGGTGATGTGAAATATCTGGGTAGCTTTTCACAAAGTTAAATGTAAACTTTCCGTATGACCTAGTCATTCCACTTCTAGAATCCTAACAGTGGAAATGGAAAAACAATTCTCCTCAAATTTGTAGGTAAACATGTGTTCAGGCATTAAGTTAGAGGTTAGAAATCATCAATGTGTCTATCAATCACTGCACAAATCAACCAACTAGTGTGCCATATTCAAGCAACACAGGTTGTGTGTCAAATATAAAAAATGACTGGGACATGCTACCAGAGGGACCTATCTCAGAAAAGAGAGCAAACCCTCCTGTGTTTCTCTGTGAGAGAATGTGTATCTGAAGAATCACACGCAGCTTTGCTTCAATTATATAAAAATGATGAGAAACAGAAACTTTCTATGCAGACAGCTGGATAAAGGCTTTCTAGCTCTGTAATTAGGAATAACTGTGGGAAGATAAATGACAATTTCAGGGGGCTGGAAATATCCATGCACTGAATTTTGAGTAAGGATTGTATAATTTATATATTTACTAGATAACATTGAGTTATCTTTTTAGATAACATCAGATTTACTTTTTAAGTGATACCTTCTATGGTCTATTATCCCTCAATCAAACATGAAAAGCAAATGTAGCATGAAGAGACATTTCTGCTCTTTTCCTACATATCACAGGTTTGAATGCTATCAGATCAACCTCTTGTCTCCATTGACCCTGGGAAAGCTGCACACATCAACCAGCTGGTGGAAATTTATGAACCAAACTCTGGAATTTTAGTTACTCATCTAAGATCAATAAGGTGAAGGTGCAGGAATTATTTTTTGCAAAGAAAACAATGAGGAAAATAATTGGCAAATGTATAGAAAAATTGGAACAGTGTATTATCATTTCCAAAGTAATTTTAACTTTTGCATAGGGAAGGCAATTACTTCCTGCTATCAGATAGCAAACTACCTGTGGTCACTACATTGATACTAGAGGCAATTTAAGTCAAGGAGACACTGGTGCTTAGAGATAGCTCTGCCCATGCACTGGACGTCCGCATTTACACCTCAGTCTGTTGAATATGGAAAGGCCTTTCCTTTCTCAGAAAAGATCAAGATTTCCTTCTGCTTGGGGAAAAGAAGAGAGTGCAAGTCAACCTTATGCATGCCTGTAATTGAGCATCCTTTAACCCCACACTCCTTACATACATTCGTATATCATATACTTGGGCATTTCAACCCTCATTTCCTTTAGAAAACTTTCCATTCTCATTGCATACTTTTTATTCCCATAGGTCAAAATTGAAAAATGCATTTTTCAACTGAAAAAGATCATATTTGTGTCCATCTCTCCCATGTGTGCTCTTGTGACCCCCAACACTTCATCTAACATAACATAGTTCAGTCCAGTCTTTGTCAAGTAATGGATAACAAAGTATTTTTTTCACTTTTTTAAAACAAAGATTGAGAGATTGATTCTGAGATCACTCAATAAACTCTTTAGAAATTGAAGTTATTTTTTGTTTTTATTTAAGTTGGAAATAGCATTCCTTCTATAAAAAATATGAGAACTTATAAATATATATTACAACATATCTGATGCAACCTCTAAGTACTATTACAGGAATATTTCTCCCCAAATTAGAGTATTTCCCAGGGGGGGAAATCATGACTTTCAAACTTTCTCACTTCATGTGGAGATTTATTTGTTACCTCTTGTCAACTCAACAGGATTTCAGTATAAATTTGTTCATTTTTTTATTTAATTTATAATGTTAGTGTTAGAAGGTTGGCATTTACTAGGAAGAAAATTTAATACAAACGTAATCAAGGAGTCAGGAGTCAGTAGAAGGACAGTAACTTAGGAAAAAGAGATTCACAAGAGCCTGGGGTGGGTTCCTAAAATAGAGTTCTTTCATGGTTTTTGAGGCAAGGTCTTATATGACCTATGTTGGTCTTGAACTTACCCTGTAGCTGAGGATGCCTTTATCAAGAGATTCTGGCTTCTTTTCATTCATTAGTGACATTAAAGTCAAGATCTGGGTGCGTGGCACTTTGCTGCTTTGAGTCTTTGGATGTTTTGTTGATAAAATAAGGAGGTTTATGTGGGAATACCAAACAATAGCATATATATATACATATATATATATATATATATATATATATATACACATATATGTGTGTGTGTGTATATATTTGCATATGTAGTCATACATATTTATATTTAAGTGAGTGTGCGTTCTCATGTCTCCTGGAAGGCAGCAGATCATTTTAGCTTCCTCCCATTGCTTGAACATGTGTCCTAGTACAAAGACATAAAACTTTCTCCCATTCTGGCCATTTATTTACATAGTTTGCTCAATTCTAGTATACATGTATATGGGTTTGAACTGTTACTAGCATATGCTTTGAGAGCTTTGCTTTATCACCTGGCATGCGTGTCCTCACAAATGAAATTGTTTTTGCATTTTGATCTCAACCTCCATACATCTCTAAGATCATTAAAACCAGGACTCCTTTCCTCCTCCATCATGATTGTGACTGCTTCCTACACTGTTATACCAGTAGCTCATTTTCTCTCATTATATATTCTAGGACTCCCTAACCTCTCACGTAATTGTTAAAAAGATATGTAATGGCTATTCTTGCTTGTCAACTTGACTACATCTGAAATTAACTAAAACCCAAGAGGCTGGGTCCCCCTGAGGGACTTTTTCTTAATTAAATCATTTTAAATGGGAAGACAAACTTTTAATCTGGATCTTTTGAGGTGAGAAAAATTCATGTGTAATGTGGGCCACACCTTCTAATGGCAGCCTATATAAAGGGTGTGGAAGAAGGAAGCTTTTGCTTTTTGCCTGCTTGCTGTAAAGTCCATTCCTTCATTGGCATTAGAGCCTACTTCTTCAAGATTCTGGTGTGTACTGAAGAAGAAATATTATGTTGATCAATAGCCATTGTTGGACTAGCTGGACCACAGGCTGTAAACCATTCTAATAAATCTTCATATATATAAAAGGAAATGTAAACCTGAAGGAATAAAGTAGGAACACAAAAAGAAAGTGAGAACATAGAAAAAGGAAGTAGGAACAGGGAGGAAGAAAGTGTGTGTGTGTGTGTGTGTGTGTGTGTGTGTGTGTGTATTAGTCAGGGATACATTTCATTCTTCATGCTGTAGAATTAACTTTAACAGATAAAAACTTTCAATTACCATATAAACTTATAAAACTAATCATCGAAAAATAATACTGAATTACTAAGTAAGCTTCCAATCTATTCATCAATACTTTGCTCTCTGTGATTACATATAGCCTCTTTATGAATAGAAAGCAAAGAAATGAGTTTGATGGCTTCTACTGACCTGAGTATTGTCCTAAGCTCAAATGAATTTATTGAGTCAAATATTTGGGTGAGCAAAAGTGCCCAAGTTAAGAAAGTTAGAGAAGGATGGAAAGGGCTCTGGAGAATCAATGAAAAAGCAAGTGGGGACACTGGAAGAGAAAATGTAAACACTGAAAGAAGTTAAAAACCAAGACGAAGTGAGAACATCTAGAGAGGAAGCAGGAACAGAATGAGGAAGTAGAGCTTCTGAAAGAGGAAACGTAAACATGAAAAGAAGAAGTAGGAGCACTAAAAGGGGAAGTGAGAACACAGAGAAAGGAAGTAGGAACAGTGAAATGGGAAGTAGGTACAGGGAGGGAGAAGTGAGAACATCAAAAGAAAAAGTAAGATACTGAGAGAGATAGAAAGAGACAGTGGTATAAAAGAGAGGAAACAAAAAACAACACACAATGGCATTCCAGACACAAACAGAAGTGGGAACACAGAGAGAGGAAGTAGAACATGGTTGAGCTGTCAACTAAAATGACTTCTTAGAGAATTTACATCAATATTTTATTAAGCTTCAAACCTGTTATTCCAGATTGAATTTTTATCAATTTACTGAATGCTGGTCAAATCTGTTTGGTATTAGAACGTTTGTGTTTATCAGGATTAAGCCAAGTGAGATTACACATCTACATCATTCAGACAATACCCTTTGGAGGAGACAAAGGCTGTGTAAGTTTGAAGGTAATTCTTCATGAAATATACTGGGTGATCCATGAAGAGAACCAGCAAATATAACAGGTTTCATTTCTAAAGTTCATAGGGCTACTAAGTAACAATAACTGGGTTAATCTGAAAACAAAGGAGGATCTTGAATTAGAGGTATGTGCAAATTATCAAACTATTTATAAATTTAAGCTTTAATACTATAAATATCGACCATGTTTGCATTCACTATCCATTACTTAAAAAGGCAAAAAAAAAAAATCACGGAGAAACAAACATTATAAAATCTATAGTGAACTAGACTGATTCCAGGAAGCTAAATATAGTTGAGATACATTTATGTGGAAAGCAGCAACTTTAAGAGGATTTGGTTTGCTCACTCAGAAGAAGAAATAATTGAGTAACTGAGTGAATCATGAGAAACCTAAAGATATATCTGAACCCCTAAAAGATAGACTGAAAAGAGGAAAAGGCAGCAGAGAAGGGTAGCCTAGACTTGGTGTTCCTCCTGATGTAATATTGAGGAAACATCATCTCTACCCAAAATATCACCTTTTGATGGTGCATATGTATCTCTATTTTGAAATTAAATTTTATTTCTCTGTTCATGTATAATACTAATACTATGCATAATTTATTGAGCACTTATTTGAGCCATG
>CABHPR010145200.1:24677-50478 GCA_902168415.1 Peromyscus melanophrys
CTCTCTCTCTCTCTCTCTCTCTCTCTCTTTCTCTCTCTCCCCCCTCTGTCTCTGTGTGTGTGTGTGTGTGTGTGTGTGTGTGTGTGTGTGTGTGTGTGTGTGTGTTTGAATTGATTAACTCATGTCATCATGGGTCAGGCAAGTCTAAAATACGTTGGGCAACGTGCTAAGTTTGGAGTTCATCAAAGGGTTGATGCTACAGTCTTGAATCTCAATGCCATAGGATAACACTGTGGAAACCCAAGCAAGACTTCTTTGTTGAATTCTTATGAACTCAGGGCCGTGTTTTTAAGGCCCTCAACTCAATGGATGAGGTCCATTCATACAAAAATATAATCTTTATTATAAAATTAAAATGTACAGATTTAAACATTAAACACATCTAACAACTATCTTCAAAGCAATTTATATTTTACTATTTAACTAAATTAGTGGGCATTACAGCCTGACACCTACAACTAACTGTCACCAGCATATAGGACTTACTATATGATCCCCACACTGTACACAATATCTAAGATGATTAATACCTTGCATTGATGATGTACAATTACAGTTACTGTTACAGCTACTGTACAAATATTGATAATTACTGTGTAAATAAAGGTTAGGTTTACATGGAATATAGTTACTAGAAAGGGGGAAATGGAAGTAAAACAGGAATATGAAGAGGAGAAAAAGGAGTGAGAAGAGAAAGGGTAGGAGGGAAAGAAAGATGGTGAAAAGGAATAAGAGAAAGAAGAGTAGAAGAATGACAGAAGCCAGAGCATATCAGTGGGAAAAACAAAACCCCAGACCTGTCACAGCTGAACCCTCAGCAGTAGGAGACATCAAAACAGAGCATTATGTACCATATCACAGGAAAAGCAGAGGACAGAGACAAGTTTTTCCTTCGCTTAGCTCATTCTCAACCTCTGACTCATACTCAGAAAAGTCTGTCCCAAAGGAATCTACTCTGCACTTCCAAGATTCTTCCATGTACAGCTCAACCAGACTTCAGGATCACAGAATTCTCCTGTCTTGAGCCATGAGTTCACTGGTCCTGGTCTGGTAGATGATGTCCTAAGTGCTTACTTGGTATAAGCACAATACTTCTGCAGTGAATTGGGAGCTAAAAAGTTGCTGGTGCTTGCTGTTGCCTTTAAAAATTCCCAAGAACCTCTTAAGTGCAGCAAAGTATTTTTGGATGAAACTGAAGACCATAACTCCAGTTGACAAGATTTTTTTAGTTATTCTCCCAAGGAAAAAACAACAACAACAACAGACAAACAAACAAAAATGCGTAAAATACAGTGCCTAGTCATCATTACAAGAAAAATGCACTTACATGTATATTTCCATCTGGGTATACCATGTCACAGTATGCAACTGTAGCACAAATCTTAAATGGTCTTACTAAACAAAAAAACATGGAGCCAGATATAGGGGTGAATGCCTGAGAGATCAGGGAAACAGAGAAAGCCACAGCTAACCTCACTTCGCCAACTTCTCAGCCAATCCTGTTTCCTCAAACTGGAAGCCTCTGAGTCACCATCCAAATGGATCTCCGTTGAACTACTGCTAAAAGCCTAAAAGCTTAAAAGCCTCTAGTTCCTGGTCCTCATGCCTTATATACCTTTCTGCTTCCTGCCATCACTTCCTGGGATTAAAGGCAGGTGTCTTTTCCCATCAAGACAAGAGATCTCAAGTGCTGGGATTAAAGGTGAATTTCACCATGCCTAGCTGTTTCCAGTGTGCCCTTGAACTCACAGAGATCTGGATGGATCTCTGCCTCTGGAATTCTAGGATTAAAGGCATGTGCTACCACTGCCTAACCTCTATGTTTAATATAGTGACTGTTCTGTTTTCTGACCCACAGATAATTTTATTGAGGTGCATAATATGTCAACCACAAGCAACCCTTTGGTAACTACATTTTTCCTCATGTCTATATTATTTAAAAGCTGGAATGAGCATACAAATCTTCATCGATGTGTACTTTAGTCAGAGAACATAAAGACAATTTCATTTATTTATTACTTTAGTTCAGTACCTTTAAATACTAAATATTCATTTAAAATACTTAAATGATATATTAATTTCATGAACTAATGATCTCCCTAAATTACTCCATGGTTTGCCCATGTATTTCACACTTTGTAACATACAATTAAAAGATCTGGTAGTGCCGGGCGGTGGTGGCGCACGCCTTTAATCCCAGCACTTGGGAGGAAGAGCCAGGTGGATCTCTGTGAGTCCGAGGTCAGCCTGGACTACCAAGTGAGTTCTAGGAAAGGTGCAAAGCTACACAGAGAAACCCTGTCTCAAAAAAACAAAAACCAAAAAAAAAAAAAAAATCTGGTAGAGACCAAGTCTCAGTGTGCTTTGTAATGATGTTTCTGCTCAAGAACCCTATATATTTCTCTGCTTATTCAGTCAACTACTCTGTAACTACTGAATGGGATTATTTATCATAGACCTGTGTTGGACACTCAGGATCCAGTAAAGAAAGAGAAAATGATCAGATACCTGAATTTGTATCTCAGACTTAAGAGAAATTATACAAATAATAAGTTATTGCAGTAGAAGGTGTTGGTATGTTTAATAGAAGGACAGATGACCAAATACATAGGCTATGTTTCAAAACTAAACTTGAGAAGTGTCAAGCAAAGTTTCCTAAAGAAAAATCATCTTAAATTAAGAAGGTAAATACATACAAATAGCCATCAGTCAGGGAAAGTGGAACAAAGCAAAGGAGAAAAAATGGTGTGGAGGCTGAGTTATTAGAAATGAAACCGTTGGTAGACAAAACCATCTTAAAAATGGCTTTGAATACTATAGGAATGAGATTAAAATGGATATTCACACCTATAGAGCAGCTCAGAATATTCTGAGAAAGAAGTTTTGCAAACAGGTTCGTACAGTAGTATGGCCATGTTAGAGAGTTACTAACAGGACTGAGAATGGGGTTGTTTTGCAATCACCTGTAAAGAAGTTCGGACAGAAGTGAACTAAATCAGATATACGAACAGCCTTGGTGGTGGATAACAAAGGTTAGAGCTATGCAGAAATGAAGATGTTTGGAAGATGTGCAAAGTGAACCTTCAGGGCCCATTGCACATGAGCAGTATCATGGAACTCTGAGGGTAAGCTGATCTGAAACAATGCAGAAAAATCAGGACTTTTCAACATCTACAAGATGAAATATTTGAAAGCTAGTGTCTATGAATATCCAAACTACTATCCCTCACAGTTTATATTGACATGAATTTGACCTTTAAATTTATAAAATTTCCCATTACCAATACCAGAGTTATTTCACACTTATCCAGGTAGTGTTTGCTTCTTCACTCCAGAATGATCTCTGCCATCTAGAAATCTGCTTTTAGGGACTCAGATCCACTGGTGTTGCTGTTAAGACTTCTCAATGTCTTGATTCAGACTTAATTTCTTCCTTTGTATGTCATCACAGCATCCTTTCTCATTCAGAAACTTACCTTCATCGAACTGATATCATCCTTATCAAAAGCTTCTTGATCATGCCAGACTCAGTTATCTTTGCATAACTCAATACCTGGCATGTATCAGACACACAATAAAAATCTATGGAACGAATGCAATAGATGAACACACTGACACACTCTACTTTCCAAATAGTCATAAGAGAAGATTTAAAATATAAAGCAAATAGTGGAAGTGAAAAGGAAATGAATAGCTTATGCCTGTAATCCTAGCAGTTAGGAAGCTCAAGCCAGCTGGTACCACATGGTACATTCTACAGTTTTAAATCAAGACAGCTGCCTCTCTGCTTGTTTTCTTAACTAGAAGGGACAACTAGGAGGAACTGCTACTCCGTTTTCTCTAGCACTGCACCTCAGCTTTGGTGCTATATCATTTCCTTCCAAATGAATCCCTCTTGTCTTTCCTGGGGATGTCTGAATACACTCAGAAAAACAAGATAGCCTATAGAGACATCTACAGGAGAATCCTCTTTATTGAATAGGGTTATGCTACAATTCTCTCTCAGGTTAATTTTTTTCCCTTTACCTGAAGAGTACTGGTAGTTCTTTGGAATTTAATGTGCAAATTCATTGAGATGATTAATTGGGGCATTGAAGGTAAATCCGCATTTCTTGTGATGAGATGAAAATTACCAGCAGCACTCTTTTAAAGTATCGCCTCTGACTTCACGGAAACAAATGGTACGTGAACTGTCTTCCACTGTCCTCCAGACACTGCTAGTTAAAGCCAATTATCCACCTTCTCACAGACAAGCCTTTAATAAGTGCTCTGATCAGTCAGTGCGAAATCCATTGTCTCGGTAATTGGGAGTGTTTAAAAACAAGGTGAGATAGACAGGGTTAGTTCAATATGCACTGCCGTGCATGTTGTCTTCATCGCCTTAGCATTTGATATCATTTGTTTTCTTTCGATATTTGATGCATTTCTGCAAAAGATTACTCTACACAAATAAAGTACTTCCTATTCCAAAGTTTTTGTAAATGGAAAACAGTATACAAAGCGTTCCTAAAATTAATGAAAGACATCTTAATTTACATCTTTCCTTAGACTTTACATAGAAATAGAATTAGGGCACTAAGTGCCTGAGTTTGTTCCTGTAACACAAAGTTTCAAGTAATTTATGTATGGATGATAGTATAATTTTCTGTTGTACTTGTGTGTGTGTGTGTGTGTGTGTGTGTGTATGTACTTTTCCAAATATTCCAAATACAGTAACAACTTTATTAGCTTGCTTCTCACAGTCAGAAATTGAGTTCTCATATTCTGAATACAAAATTATTGTCTGAGCATTTCTCTAGCCTTTGAAATTTAGAATGAGTATTTACATCATTAGTTAGTTTTTTACTCAGGTTTATGAAGCCTACTATCTTAAAATAAATCATTAAAACCACACAGTAAAAACAGTATGGTTTTCTCTCCAAATAAATGATTCTTTCCTCATGAGAAGCCTGCCACTCTGCTATCTCTCCTCAGGTGAGTGATGGCACTTGAGGCTGTCATTTCATGACCCAGCTGAGCAGGGATGTTAAATGGATGACTGTTTATTTCTGGCAGTTATATTCTACTAACATCTTATGCAAAATGGTGATATAAGTTTATAAGCTCAACTTTCCACTCTCTCAAGTTGGCAAAGACATTTTTTAAAAGGTCAAAAAAATTGAAAAGAATTCTATTAAGGATTTCAATAAGATATCATCCAGATAGCACCAGATGGAGAGAATTTTTTTCACAGCATGAAATTTCTAGCTTTCTCATCAGTAAATGATATTGTTCAATCATTCAAATGTCTGATTCAGTAATGTGTTTCCATTTTCCCCCATGGGATACATTCTCTCTGCTTTCTTCACCTTGTGTGGTACCTAGAAAGCTGATTTGTTTGAGCTGCAAAATTCCAGCTTTTGGCCTCTCATTTCCAGAGCAAGTTATTCATTCACTGTTCTCTATCTTTTGGGAGCGGTTTTATGGAGACTGCATTCCTCTCTTCAAAGCCGTGGGTTCTATCTGGCAGTTCTTCTTCCCATGCCTGTATCTTGGTCTACATCACAATCATTCCATTCGCTTGCCCTTGTGGGTCTGCTATTCCAATCCCGGGATACTTCCTCATCTCTTGTTGATTTTCTTTAACTTTTCCAACTTGAAACAGTTTGCTCATTAAACTCACTTCAATTACCCTTTCTGGATATACCATCTGTTTCTTGACAGTTCCTGACTGATAGAGTCCTTATACCTGAAACCGATCACAAATTCCTTTGGGGGACAAACCAAATTTCATATGAATTTTTTCATCGCTGTACTTCCCCCAAAATATTCTCCTAAAGTTATAATCTAATTCCCTTACATTGTTTTAAGTGCCTCCAGTTAGTTCTCCTTTCCAAACCATTCTCTGCATTGAAACTAGAGTGGTAATTCAAAAATAAACAGAATATTGATTCTCTAATTAATTCCCTCCTTTAAGCCACTGACAACTTGACTTTTCTTCAAAAGGCAGTCAATAAGTTTCTGCACAATGCAGGCCCTGCCTGTTTCCTAGGACTCTTCTGTATACACACACACACACACACACACACACACACACACACACACACACACACTTTATACATACTACTCTAGCAGCCTCCATGCCTATAGTGATTAAAGTCAATTGTTAATTTGACTGGATTAAGAAGTACCTAGGGCATGGGCATTAATGACACTCACCTCTAGGCATGTCTATGAGGAAATTTCCAGGAAGGATTACTTGAAGAGGAAAAACTACATGGTCTATGTTCCAATGCTGGTAAAAGAAGATCATGGGAGGTGTGGGAAGTTGAAGAGATTGCAAAGAGTTGTAGACTGTCAAGACATGTTTTATTCATTCCATGTGAGGGCTACTGCCAGGCACTTCAACATGTATGAATTGTACTGCATCAGCAGTAGACACACACAGTTCTGTACACGGGATGAAAGGAAATAGGCACACAGACCTTTAGACAAACATACATAGTCATGCTGGCAAAGCTTAGACAAAGGCTAAGGTCTCTAACCTCAAGGCCATATTTACACAGAACCCACATAAAACTGGCATTCTGCCAGAAATATTTATATAACAGATTATGTCATTGTTTACTTTAGGATTTTCCCAGGTGTCAATGATTGTTAATTTTATAAGGGCTCTTATCCCACTGGATGTCCAGTGCCGGCCTTGGTTTAGCTGAGTCATACCTGATATCCATATCATCATTGCATTGTCTAAACTCAAACTTTCCCTTACAGCCTTCTGTTTCCAAATAAAGACTCACCCTGAATGTAGCTGGAAAGCTGATGAAAAAGTATAAAGAGAAAGGACATGGCCACCTGAGCACCAACATTCATCTCTCACGGATTCCTGTCGACATGCTGTAACTAGATGCCACCTGCTCCCAGTGACACAGAGCAGTCACACATTCC
This sequence comes from Peromyscus melanophrys, assembly GCA_902168415.1. Lineage (NCBI taxonomy): Eukaryota > Metazoa > Chordata > Mammalia > Rodentia > Cricetidae > Peromyscus > Peromyscus melanophrys. Next base: position 31,605 of record CABHPR010145200.1, read on the forward strand.
CTCCTTGATGGACTGGATTTCTTTCATCCTATCAGCCAAGTTAAATTCGTCCTGCCTTAAGTTGCTTTTGAGGGGCATTTGGTCACAGCAACAAGGTTAGTAATCCATACACTACCACACCACTTTTTTTTTGTAGGGAGGGGCGTTGAGACAGGGTCTCTCTGTGTAGCTTCGCGCCATCTGCCTACCTCTGCCTCCAAGTGCTGGGATTAAAGACGTGTGCCACCACCGCCTGGCTGTACCACACTACTTGAAACATCCCATGCAGGCTACTTCCTTTCCTCATAGTCTTCAGCTGGGGCGCATCACTAAACAGCCTCCTCAGCCCATCTTCCTTACCAGCTCTTTCTAATCTTCTTAGAATTTAGTGGAAACTTCTTAAGAAAGTCATTCCTGACAGTGTCAGAAAGAAAGGAAGAAAAAATAAAAGAAAGGAAGGAAGGATAGAAAGGGAGGAATGAAAGAAGGAAGGAAGGAAGGAAGGAAGGAAGGAAGGAAGGAAGGAAGGAAGGAAGGAAGGAAGGAAAGAAGAAAAGAAGGAAGAGAGGGAGGGAGGGAGGACAGACTATATCTTCTCATCTTTAGTTCTATCAGAATAATCTTTCTTCACAGCCAAAAGAATAAACATTTTTAAGTTCCAGTTCATCTTTCAAACTACATGGTTTCAACTTAATTTCTACGATTTTCCCTGATGATCATGAGTAAATGTATTATGTGTCTGTTCATTCATCTGTAAACTTAGGTTAATAAATATTATTTATGTGTTTTTATTTGTGGGGGAATTTTACTATACTATTTTAGTATATATGAAATATTAGGAGGAGTTCTGCGTCTCCAGGCAACATATTATGTGATTTGCAGGTACCTTGTCTCCTAAAGAAGAAGCCCTTGTTTCTACTAGTCACGTAATCATCTTGATTAGTAAATTTCTACCACAGAGAATAAACTTCTTAAGTCCTCTTTGGTCATATACATGAATGAGTGGTATGCAATTGACTGAATTTCCTTCATTCTTGAGTCTATTTTATTTACAAATAATCTATGATAAGATACTGCCTGGGTCTATATTTCTTAAGTACTTTCCACAAAGTGACTACCCTTTGGAGTTGGTAGGGATCTGACAAAGTTTCCTTAGGGCTATCTTTTCCTGGGGAGAAGCGAACAAAAATCTATTCATCCTAGATAGAGTATCGATGACAGAGTAAAGTAATGGTTCCTCCAAGGTCAAACTCAGTTAACCAAGGAGTTTGTTGAATTGACTTACAAAGCATGGTTGGGGACTATATACACGTGCACTAAAGCAACTGTGTCACCACCAGGTCCCACCCTATCATGGATTATGAGTTCATGGAAGGTGCACCACAGAGTCCAACATTTAGTTAGTGTTCCACTCCCTATATACTCTAGCAATATCATTTGTAGCTGGTGGGATGGTAAAAGAAAATAATGGCTGTAATGCATGTGAGGGTCCTCTGACCCAACACTTCCTTTCTTCTTTCTGCTAGGACATCTCAGGAGTTTTATTACCATCACCATAAATATGGCCACATATGTGTTATATACTGTCACCACATATATATACATATGTGTTAAATACCATCACCACAGACATAGCTACATATGTGTTATACACAATCACAATAGATATAGCTACATATGTGTTTTCCTCCTCAATTACTTGTCTTGCTTACCTGTCTAAGATAGTCTCCACTTCAAGAAGGCAATCATGGTATGTATATTTTTTGTGTTGAAAAAATTAAAAACTAGATTATAATGATTGTAGCTATATAACATCATCTTCTAAAAATAGTGAGTTATGAACTTCAGATATCTGTCATCTATGTGTGTGAATTATATCTCAATGAAGTAATTAAAATATATTATGGTCCAGATTAAAAGGAAAAACCTCAAAATAAATTAATGTACTAACTGTAGTTTTTAAAATCTACAATGAGGCTATATTCAAATATAATGTTCTATAGCATTCAAAAGGCAAATAGGCAACTATACTTATTCATAAGACAGCCAATCAAGACTCATTCAGTAAATGAAAAAAAAAGGGTAGAATTACATATATTAAATATGTTTGGGGGCAAAGTAAATAACATATGTATGCTTAAAATAAGTTCAAATTCTTGTAAAAATATAAATATGTAAATAGCTACAGGCTAACTGTGGTGGTATTGTGTTCCCCAAAATATTGTGCACCCTAATAAACTTATCTGGGGTCAGAGAACAGAACAACCACTAGATACAGAGGCTAGAAAATGGTGGCACTCACACCTTTAATCCTAGCCTTCTGGAGGCATGGATCTCTGTGAGTTCAAGGCCGTATTGGAAACAGTCAGGCATGGTGACACACGCCTTTAATCCCAAGAAGTGAGCCTTTAATCCCAGGGAGTGATGGCAGATAGCAGAAAGGTATATAAGGCATGAAGACCAGGAACTAGAAGCATTTGACTGGTTAAGTATTTGGCTGGTTAAGCTTTTAGGCTTTGAGCAGCACAGTTCAGCTGAGATTCATTCTGGATGAGGATTGAGAAGCTTCCAGTCTGAGGAAACAGCATCAGCTGAGGAACTGGCGAGGTGAGGTAGCTGTGGCTTGTTCTGCTTCTCTGATCTTCCAGCATTCACCCCAATAACTGGCTTCAGGTTTGATTTTCTTAATAAGACTCTTTAAGATTCCTGCTACAGCTAACAAGATGTCTTGGTCTTGTGGGTAAAGGCATTTACTCTACAAGTCTAATGAGATGTGTTGAATACCCAAAACCCACATGAAAAATCCAGATGCAGTGGCATAAATTTTGGAATCATAGCACATCTACTTCAAGATGGGACATAAGGACAAGAGAATCATCAGGAAGCTCATTGGTGAGAATCTGGGGCACTCATTGTAGCAGAAATAAGAGAGACAGTGCCTCAAAAAAAAAAAGGAGGGAACTGTCTCTCAAATGTTGTACTGTGAGCTCCACATGCTTGTAGTGCCATCTCTGCACCTGCACTCATGCATACAAATCACACACACACATACATACACGTGCGTGCACACACGTACACACACACACATGTACACACACACACATGTACACACACACACACACAGATAACTAGGATCCACATATCACTTGACCTATGTCTCTTGTTGCCTCGATTAAAAGACATTCACTTCATTATTTTTCCCAAATCCATACCAATTATTATTGAAACTTGTTCCTTACCTTTACACTAAACTGAAGATCCTGCCAAGTAAATGTCTTCATTTACGTTTAGTACTTCATCACAATTGTAAAACTTCCATACAGTTGTGCTTATAGAGCAGAATTTCTAAAAGTCACATATCTGAAGGAGCCTGCCATTCTTGTTAAGAATTTGGGGTCACACAATCATCTGCTGAAGGCCTTAGCAAAACTTTCAGCTCCATAGTTGCTAGTTTCACATAACCCAAGAAATTATGGAGAACTCACTAGATGAGTAGACGTGACAATGAATAGTATGACTGTCTTGGTTCCCATCAGAACCCTCCCGTACAACTGGAAATGTGACCTCTCAAGACGGCATTCTCTAAGCTTGCTTTAGATTGGCATTAGCAGATGTTATTCAAACACAAATGGATTTAGAAATTTTTTTCCTAGGGAGAATTCTAGCTGTAATAGTGCTTGGTTCATTATTCTGTACAACTCAAAAAGAGTCGTCATGTTTAGTGTTTTGGATAGGGAATTAATCAATATTTATACAAATGGGTCAAAGCCCAGTTTTGACAATCTTGTTCCTTAAAATAATTTGGAAATTTCCATTCTAGATTATTTTAATATCTCCTCATTCATGGTATCTAGAACAAACATGAATTGTGACTTGAGGCTAATTATACGATACGACAATTATCTGTGCTTAATCTAGGCTTGACTATGGTTAACATACCCCCATGTTTATTTGAAGTTTTTAATTTTTGTATAAAATTAACAGAATTTAGGTAACTAATTTTTTAAATAGGTAAACATCAAATTTTTCTTCTTAATTCTAAGATAGGTAAATTCATGGTATAATTTAGAATTCATAAAAAAAAAACAGAATCTAAGAGCAACTAATGCCAAGAAGATACATATGAAATTTGATTCTTATAGAATGGTAACTGATTAATTCTCTCAAATTTTGAATTATGATGTGGATATTTTGATTGATAGATCAATTGATGATAGTTATTTGTATGCAATCAGTTAATAGTTAAAATGTACAACATATTTTTTAAGATAAAATGAAGTCTCTGTGGGTAGCTACAATAGGAAAAACAAGTAATGATGTTTAATCTAGGCTAATTTATTGCAAAAAAGAAGTGATTGACTGTAGTTCCTGGAGTCCACACAAAGTGTTAGACTAAATGATGAAGTCACTCAGAAATACTCAAGCTAGACATAAAAATAATATGTAACACTGAGTAATAAATCTCATGTAGTTCAATTCCCATTGCCATTTACATGTGGGAAATTACCATAGAGGGACAGAGTTACATTATGAGTTAACAGGGAGCAAGTATGCTAATCTTCCAAAAGAACAAAAGTCAAGGAAAGTTAACCATGGTGTTGCATCAGATGTGATAGGATCTACATTACTTACAAAGTTAAAAAGTTTATCTGAGTTATTCAATTAACCCTGAATTAATAAAAGGAATGGTTATTGTCTTGTTAATAAGATGATATATTGCATATTTTCAAAAATAATTCAGATCCACATATAAAACCTCTACTGGTATATATACCAGCAGATAAAACATTTGATGAAATGTAAAATGCAGAAAAGAGGCAGGAGAGCTATGTATTCTTCTTGAATTTAAAATGTGAGGAAAAGACAAGTGAGCCAGCCTCAGTTAGGGAAGAAAACACATTACAACCTGTGATGACCTCCAAGACTGCAATGGAGATTATATACATAAATATATTAAGTAAAAAATCAATATGAACGCTAACATTTGTTCAGTCAATGTTTTAGAAATTTTACCTACTTCATTTTCCGCAGCTTTCTTGCTCTGTCTTATCAGAGTACAAACTACAGACAGGAAGTAGCAATTGAAGTCCTGTATGTCAGTCAGAAAATGTATGGACCAATTTCTTTTGTTAAGGTTTCACTCTATGACCTTATAACAACGAACACAGTTAAAATGTTCTTATTGGAATTTTATTGCATCCTGAAACAACTTTTATATTTTAAAAAAAATTATCTCATTAAGTGAAATTTCAAAAACATTAGGCCGGGTGGTGGTGGTGCATGCCTTTAATCCCAGCACTCGGGAGGCAGAGACAGGCAGATCTCTGTGAGTTCAAGGCCAGCCTGGGCTACCAAGTGAGTTCCAGGAAAGGCACAAAGCTACACAGAGAAACCTTGTCTCAAAAAACCAAAAAAAATAAAAAATCAAAAACATTAGTTCCTGAACAGTAAACAACATTCATGATTACACCTAAAATATTAATACAACAAATATTACAAAGTACTTGATATGACCAAATACAACCAATGGGAAAAGTGGTAAATAGTGTAACCATGCTAAAAGCACCTAGCAAATGCACCAGCTGAGGAACAAATGATGTTTGGTAGAACTTTGGAGAACAGAGACACAACACTTTCCTCTTGCCGGCAAATAGCAACTGAGAAGACAATGTAATGTCTTCATATTGTTGGGGTTATCATGGGTGAAGCTTCCCTGTCACTTCTAGAAGACAATCTCACAGCACACTTTCTGTCCCCCTGGCCCTTAGACTATTTCTGCTCCCTCTTCCTCAATGTTCCCTAAGCATTGTGTGCAGCAGTTTTGTTGCAGATGCCTCAGCTGAGGTTGGTCACTCCACAGGCACTCATTCCGTTTGCTTTGTCTGGCTGTGGTTTTCTCTAATGGTCTCCTTCTGTTGCAAAGAAAAGTTTCTTCCGTGAGGCGTGAGAGCCCCTCTGTGTGCAGAAAGGTAAGTATTTATAATGCAGTTTGGAATCATGCTTCTTTAGTAAAGTGACAGTAGTAGAGTCTCCTCTAAGATCCATGACCTCACTACCCCTGAGTAGTTGAATAACTGTCACGTACCAGGAATGATTTCCCTGGTATTAAGCAAGCCTTAAATCCAATTACACAATTAGTGGTTACCACCAAGATATGTGTGCCACTATTACACCTAGCGTTATTGTGCCAGGATGGTCATTATAGTTCATAAACATGGCAGGTTGTGGGACCATTGTTTGTGTCCCTACCTTGGAAGCTTGCACATCACCTTTGGTACCATGAAGGATAATCTTCATGGAAAAGGCTTTCAGGTCAGATACCTGATAAGAGTAGATGTTGTGTCAGAAGTACATAGTATCTTAAGCAATGGAGACTTACCTTCAACTTAAGAAGGCAATGAAGGACAACAGTAATTGAATTTCCTATATTATTTTGGGAGTTTCTTTGATCCCCATAACCAACAATACAAAAATCTGTTTCTCATGCCTGGTATTGGGGGTTTTGTCCAATAGTCTATGGCTCTAGTGTGTAGTATTGTTAGCCCAAGTGATATAACTTCATGCAAATCATATATGAATATATATAAAGACTTAAATGTAGTGTATTTAGTTTAAGTAAATAAATAATAATATGATTCCTCGTGTATTTTTCAGCCTTCATTACTGTTATGGGGAAAGAGAGGTCAATGCAGAAGGAAAGAGAGAGAGGAAGATAAAAACATCTTTCATAAAAACCTTTATCTTGTAAAAAAAGTCTGTAAATGTTATATTTTTATTTATTTATATTTACCCACTGATGCATATACTACACACACACACACACACACACACACACACACACACACACACACACATATATATATATATATTCTCACACAATAAAATGATAATTTACATATATCTTGGAATTTATGGACACACTGTCATGAAAACATTTAACTGTGTTTCTCACTGAGTACCATCAATATCTACAATACAGAAGTCCCTCTTTATCCCTAGTTTCATTTTGTGTGTTCTCAGTCATATGCCATCAAACATGACCTCAAAATTTTAAAGAAAATTTTCATAAATAAATATGGTGCATAATCATATGAAGCTTAATGAACTCACACTGGTCTACTCCATCCTTCTCAGAACATGAGATACCCGGAGTGTAACACATCCACCTTTCATGCTCTCTGCCCATCTGTTGTTCACTCGGTTGCTTTCTCAGTGACCATCTCAGAGGTTGCTGGGTGACAGTACTTGTGCTTCAAAACCGTTATTTTGCTCAATAATTACCCCCCAAATAATGCTGGAGGTCAGAATATGCCAAAGAAAAGGACTAGTGCTGCTCCCTTAGGGGAAAAGGCCAAAGTAGACAGATATTTTGAGAGTAAGAGATAGATCATGTCTATATAACATTCACTGCAGAATGTTGTTTTAGTGGTTTGTAGCATGAATCTTAAAAGTTCTTATTAATAAAAATAAACCCAGAGCCAGGTATTAGGGTGAAGGCTGGAAGATCAGAGAAGCAGAACAAGCCACAGTCACCTCACCTTGCCAATTCCTCAGCTGATCCTGTTTCCTCAGACGAAGTCTCTCAGTACTCATCCAGAATGAATCTCAGCTGAACTGCTGCTAAAAGCCTGAAAGCTTAACCAGCTCTAGTTCCTGGTTTTCACACCTTATATACTTTTCTGCTTTCTGCCATCACTCCCTGGGATTAAAGGCATGAGTCACCACGTCTGGCTGTTTCCAGTGTGGCCTTGAACTCACAGAAATCCGGTTGGATCTTTGCCTCCCAAGAGATAGGATTAAAGGCATGTGTGACACCATTTTCTGGCCTCTGTATCTAGTGGCTGTTCTGTTCTCTGATCCCAGATAAGTTTATTAGGGTGCACAATATTTTGGGGAACACAATATCACCACAGTAGTTCATTAGTTAATGTTATTCACCACTGCATCTAACGTATTAAATGAAATGCTACCAAATATACATGTGGATAGGAAATGCAACACCTCTAGAGATAAGTGCTGTCAGAGATTTCAGGTATCTATCAGGAGGCTTGGGTTGTACTCCTCCCCTGAGGATAAGCAAGATCTGCTGTGTATGAACTTCTCCTTTGGGGATGAACTTTGCATAATATCATGGTGAACAGTTCTGATTTACAAGTCTCGGCGCTGAGTTCTTTATGCATCTTATTTCATGGAACACTCAGCATAACTCAGCTGAAGTAGACTTTCGAAATTAAACTTATTTGCAAAGGAAGAATATAAAGCCTAGAGTTGTTGCATTGCTTGCTCAGAATCACTCAACCCGTACATAGTAGTGACAGAATTTGAAATCATCTTGGCTGACTGGCTTTCACATTTAACACCTACACTACTTTCTGCGTGCTTAAAAATTGAGTCTAATATGATGGAGGGACATCACATCTTTTAATTGCCTTATTCTGTCATCTGTTATCAATAATATCTTCACTCCAGAAAGAAACAGTTTATTTCAAAAAATAAAATAAAAATTTTTAACATCAGAAGTATAGTTAATTTTCTCTAATACATTTCTATCACAAAATTATGCTGAAAAAAAAAACACGTGGCACAAACAAAATTGTGTCTGAATGGCAATATCTTTCCTTTATGACTTTAGTTTTAAACGTACAAAGTAGATTCAGGAGCATTTGAATTGCAGAAAAATATGAACATAAGTAATGAAAGATAGGGATCTCTGAAAAAAAAATATATAACCAGACATTCAGCTACACAAAATAACCTGCTGGGAATTGATTTTTTCTTCACAAGCCCTGCTCCTTTTAATTTCCAGTTAATATTCCTAGAATGCGTGATAATGTTGAGATGTTTTAACAACAGTGAGTTTCAAAACAGTGGTGCAAATTAAAGTATGTGCACTAATTAAGATAACACTAATTACACTAACAGAGAGGAAGGAACTGGGGATGCAGAGCCCAGTGATGAGTCATGTATACACATCTGTCTTCTCGCTGAGGCATTACCTCATAGGCTCCGCTTTATCAAATCATCCATATCCAATCGCCTCATAACATTGACTTATAAGATTAATTTTACTTATTACGAATCTTCTTCCCTCAACGTATGCTATTCTAAGTCATATACTTAAACCTTGTTGCCTGCTTTGTCATAACGATCCTCATCTCACCAGGGGAAACATAAGAGCATATAGCCTTGCTTCATTTTAATGTGGCTGCATGCAGGCATATGGCTGTCTCCTACTGTAAAGTTCAGAGTGACAGTTTTAGAATACCAGTGCCTTATGCTGGGGGAAGTGTATGCCTCTGACTATTAATTATAGGATTAACATTTTTAAACAGCCCATACTTTTTAGTGTTCCATAAAACAATTTTATAAATAGTGCCATAAAGGAGTATTTAAATGCCATACATTAAAAGCAAGAAATCTTTCATTTCATTTGATACCCTGTCTGTGTATATTCTCAGTGTGGTTAAAGGTTAACTCTGCTGAGTAAATTACAAAGCTAGAAATAAAAATGAGAGGTTTTACAATGAGTTTTGTCTTGAAAAACAAAGCTATGATATATTTGTTTTAACCATAACTAGAATATGCTTAACAGGCATATTATGGCACTATCAATTTATTGATGCAATTTACAATAGGTGACAGAATGTCAGACATTCCAGAGTTAAGACGGAATAAAAACAGTGCATGTGCAAGATTCTTATACAAGTGATTCATCTCCTCTCCTGAGAACTGATGGTCCTCATCATCAAAAGGACTACACAATAAGTGTCTGCATTTCAAACTTGTAATGTTTTGATTGAGAGTGGCTCCCATAGGCTCATATATTTGACTGTTTGGTCCCTAGTTGCTGAAACTGTTTGGAAAGGATTAGTGTGAGTGGCCTTGTTGGAGGAGGTGTGTCATTGAAGTGGGGTTTGAGAAGCCCAGGCCATTCCCAGTTAGCTTTCTCTCTGCAGAGTGTTTTTTTTTATTTGTTTGTTTGTTTGTTTCACCACGTTAAGCTTTCCACTACTGCTCCTGAATGCCTGCAGCCATGCTCTCCCACCACGATGGTTATGCACTAACCATCTGAAACAGCAAGCAAGGCCCCAATGAACTCTTTCCTCCCCAAGTTGTTTTGGTCATGGTGTTTTGTCATAGCAATAGAAGCCTAACTGAAATTCTGTCTTTGAAATCTGAGTTCAAGGTTAGATATTGATTGGTAAGTGACAGCTGCTGAAATATTAAGATAATAAGCTAGAAATGAGTGGGGTGGGAATTAAGGGTGGGGGATGAAGGCAGACAAGACTTCCCACTATCAAAGAGAGGATTTCATTTTTGAAGACAAAAGGAAGCTAAGTTGTACAGTCTGCTCTGCTCTGCTCTGTGGTCAATGGTTATGTCTTCTAGCATGGAACACTGTGCTTGCTATAAGCTTTCTCCCCATCCTGGTGTTTTTATCTGTGACCCAAGACTTAGGAGACTGAAATCAAAGTTTCAACAAGATGATACTTTTTCCTAGAGGTCCAGGAATATAACAAAAGTCTTTGTCTTTTCCAGTTCTTAGTGGATTGTGGCTTCCTTCACCCAATTTCAGAGCAAGCAATGTTGGGTCTTATCTTTCTGATGTTGTGCCACTCATGTTATTCTTCCACCTCTTTTTTTTTTGTATTCATGAGCCCTTGAGTGTACACATAACTCATTGAAATTACTTGGGATAATCTCAATTTTTTAAAGTAGTTCCCATCAGCAACCATAATTCTCTTCATATAATTTTTCTACCTAACACATGATCTTTGATCATGTCTTAGGGCACAGGGATGGGCAGAGAAAAAAGAAAATTTATCACATAGACATCAGGTACTCATGAAATTGAGGGCAATATCTGGAACCAGAAGAAAGGTATTTTGCAGGGCCATGGGACAGGGAACCACAGAGAGGTTCATGCAGAAACAGACAGGTCTCCTGTGCACTATGAAACCATACTATTGATAGATCCAAATGACACGATTCAGAGTCCTCAGACAAAACCTCAACCTACTCTCTGTGCAGAGATAATAATGAATAGGACAAAACCAGCACCTTTAATCATGCTCCTAATATTAGAACTAAATTAAACACATCAGCTAGAGATGCACAAGCAGCCTAGTTCATGTCTACTCAAGAACTTTAAAAAACACAAGAGACCTTTATAAAACATGTGCACAAGAAGTCATCCACTCACCCACTCACCCAATCACCCACTCCAGAGAGAGAGAGAGAGAGAGAGAGAAGCCATTATTCTTCCTTCTTCCCTTCCCTTCCCTTCTTCATCACTCTCCTGTTCTGTTTTCTGTCTGAATTCCTTTTAAAAATTTCTTTATATTACAGTAGAGTTTAGCAAAGTTTTTTGTTGACTTTTATTCATACCATCAAGGCATTTTCATAAAGTTATTTTTCCAACTGGTTGGTGGTGGTGTATACCTTTAATCCCAGCACTCCGGAGGCAGAGCCAGGAGGATCTCTGTGAGTTTTGAGGCCAGCCTGGTCTACAGAGAGAGATTCAGGACAGGCACCAAAACTACACAGAGAAACCCTGTCTCAGAAAAACTCCCAAAAAAGTTATTTTTCCTTTCTTGCATTCAATTTAACCATTCACAAAAGTACTACATCAGTGGTTCTCAACCTGTCAATCATGACCCCTTTGGGGACTGAACAGCTCTTTCATGGGGAGTCGAATATCAGATATCCTGTATATCAGATATTTACATTGTAATTCATACCAAAATTACAGTTATGGAGTAGCAATGAAATAATTTTATGGTTGGGGGTCCCCACAAAATGAACAACTGTATTAAAGGGTGGCAGCATTAGGAAGGTTGAGAACCACTGCACTACGTGGGTAAAGTAGTATCTTAAATGTACATTTAAAAAGAGCATTTCAGTAATGGAATTTGTCTCATTTGTCTTGAAAGCAGAGTATATGCAGGTGGGATGAGACTAAAGCTGGAAATTCAGGAGTGAACCATGCTTACAAAAACCATAAATGACTGATTAAAATGTGAACCTTAGTAGCAAAGGTTTTCAGTATGGGAAAGAATGCCATGACCAGAGCTAAGCTTCAGAATGATGTATCAGAAAGTGGAATATAGAAAGGATTAGAGAGGGGAAGGGAAGGTGATGCAAAAATAGCTAGAAAGTAAATGCAGCGGGCTAGAAAATAGGATAAAACCCTTTTAACCCTAATGACTCCTAATAATTCAAACATACAGCAGAAATTTATGTTCTGGCTGCAGAATGTCATATGTGTGTTTTTAAAGATTTGCCAGTCTGAGTCATGCCATTATCCTTTAAGGTATCCTTCTGTGAAAAAAATATGTTTTTTAGAAAGTAAAATCTAAAACGACAAGTCATTCTGAAGTTACTTTTGTCTCTCATTTGTTGAAGCATCTTCTGTTCCCTATATTTATAGGAAACTGAAACCAAATGCAATAACATCCTCATGTTCACAAACAATATATATAAACACCTAGAGCAAGGAGGATCTGCTCTACAAATGGTTACAGTCAAAAAGATGGCTAACTAGTTGACCATTTGTTAATGCATATGGATGTGCACATTGGGAAATCACGACTTATCTGTGCTTCTGCTTCAACACTAAATTTCTCATGTCACCATTTCATTCCATACATATATATTTACTTCCAACATATTTATTACACATCATAAACAAAATGAAAACAAGAAAATTTATTAAATGCTTTTTAACATCCTGTAGAGCTATTAAAATAATACTAGAATACACATTAAAATTAGTGAAAACTTGTATTTTGTAGGCACAGAAACAATATCCAAAAGAATACAGTGATGAAAGTAAACTACTAGGTTAGAGGTAAATAGAGAAATAGAACAAGGTATTTATTCCTCAAATCAAATTGATTATTACAGCATGTATTTCTCGAAGTCTTCTAATACTATGTCTTAAATTGGCCATGAGGTACCATGTTCATGTACACCTTCCAGGGACATGATGTGACTGGGGGCAACAACAAGGGAATAAAGGACTGATAGATACACACAGACAGAAAGGCTGGAATTGGGTGGTCTGACTCTGTGATGAAGAAACCTCATCACACTGGAAGTGCAGTGTATTCATTATATAGACTTGAACTGGGAGTTGAGACTATTGCATACTGCAGAGCAAAGATCCAGGGTTATTATATACCAATAAACAAAAAAGTCAGGGTTTGTGATGTATAGGGTTAGCTAATCTTTGCAGGAGCAGCTGCTATAGAGGAACAGTCTTTGTGCCATGAACACTGGGATAGGGGGTAACCATGCCGAACATTTTCTGCATACATTATTAATACCTACCCATGGATCAGGGGAAACCTTGTCATTTTCCCTTGAGTCTCACTGGGAGGTGGAGGGAGCTCCATTCTTCCATAGTCTGAGGCCCTACGTTTCTTTATATAGCTCAGTCAGTCTATGTTAACACCACACATTCACTCTGGGCTTCACTCATTTGGGGCTTGCTCTACTCTGTATGCTCAGGAAAATTATGTACAATTGCAAATGATTGAGATAACTCCATAAATGTAAAGAACGATAGTTATGGACCCAATTGTTCCAAATTATCTGCAGATAAATACAGTTATATTTGACAATAGACATAGAAACATAATTTGAATTTTTCAACGAACTTGTTAAATAATCAGTACGTTGTAAATTGTCTTTTTAAAGAATGTTTTCAAGAAAAGTTACTTAGAATACCTTATACCAGTATCTATGAAATCACTTTAAGTGATAATTTTTAAGCAGGAAAAATTGGTATACTATATTTATTTTTAATATGTATGTAGAAGCAATGACTAATAAAAATATGGTTAAAGACCCATATATAGTTTAAATTTATATATGCTGTCCTATAAAAAACAAAAATGAACAGAAGAAATTAACTTTAACACAACACTTAATTTAACTTGGTATTTCAAAATAGTACTATCAAACAACAAAGATATCAATGGAACAATTTGCATTGTTATTTTTTACACACAATCCTTAGAATGTAGTGTGTACCTTATATCATAATTCAATCCCATCATGTTTCAAGTGTGTCTAGATGTCTTAATTGCTTTTTGTGCTGGGTAGCAGAAGACCACATATGCAATAACGTGTTAATGAGTAAGAATGCACAGACCGACCCATCATTCTGGAGACTGGAAGTTTAGTATCTAGTTGCTTCCATCTGACAAGGGCCTTCGGCAGCTTCATGCAGCAGAAGTTAAGAAGATGACAGGTCAAGGAGAGGACTAACATAAACTTTCCCAAGGAGAAAAATCCCAGCCATGAGAGTGAATCCTACAACTTAGCTCATCTACAATAGAACGCTGTTACAATGGTAAAGATACACTTACTCATACTATAGCACTCCAGATGTCACAGCAGGCTACAAAGTCTCATAAGATGAAAAGGCCTTGACAATAGTAATGGTATTTCTACAAAGGTATCGGATGGCCTGGGAAGATGAAGAAACTGTTCCACATGACATTTTAGAGTAGGATGTTAGAAGGTAGACCAGTTGCCCATATAGAGTACCAACCAAGACACTGGTTCACATTATTTACTAAAACAGAAAACCTCTTTGTAAAATGTTCAGACCTCCTTTGGGATCTCATTGCAGGAAGTATACTTATTGTCTGTGTACCAGGAAGTGAAATGCTGCACTGGAATCTGACTGCCTTACAAGCTTCCTATGCTAATGGTGCCAGAATCATTTGTTGAGTCCTGTCCTCTTGCTGTATGCCCAGAGTGTTTTTACATTTGTATATTCAGGTCTTTTAAATACAAATGGGCAGTGAGCCTTTTCCATGAATCTCTCATTCTACCACTGATGTGTTTATTCATTTATAGATTGAGAGGGATCCATTCACCCATCTCTACTCTTCCTCTGCATTGCATTCTTGTTATGTGCTAAGTGCCACATCTAACACTGGTAACAAACTGGGTAACAAGATGAACTCCCTCTTCTCTGCCCTCTGACCTCTTTTAAGAGATTAAGTCAGTAAAGAGGAAATGGCCAAAATATAATACAACTAGCAGTATGAACTCTGAATGAGAATACTGTAACAGTAAATAAAACGATGGAGTGTCCTGAGAGTAGAGAAAGACCTGTTTAGACAAGTCTAAAGAAAATGTCATTAAATCCAAATCCAAAGATATAAGTTGCCATAATTTCAAAAAGCAGAGAAGAGTGTTCTTGAGAAAGAGAACAGTGTTAACATGAAAATGCATGAATGATGTTGTTCAGAGAAACTTAAGTACTAACAATTGTCTTTACTGCTAAACCAAACTAATAATGAAAATCTCTTGGAATTTAATTTATTTATCTCATTTTTTTAAAGGAAACCATTGCCCTTTGTCTCTGAAAATTTAGTAGTTTTATGGCCAGATGTTAAACATAATAGCTATTTTTCTTAGTCACTGAAGTCTGTACTCATTCAAGGAAAACACTATTTTTTCCCTCTGAAGAAGAGAACAGCAAATAAATTAAATTAAATACTGCATTTCATTGACTTATATCTTAATACAGTTTACATTTTAAATAACTGTAGCAGAACCATGGTAACACTTTTGCATTATCCTACTTTAAAAAAAGGTAATGATCTGAAAGATACTATTCTCTAGTTAACTAGAAGAACCAGTGTAAAGAATTAAAAGGGGAAAATGGATGCTATGAGAACTGACCAACAGCAAAAGCTAAAAGCTAATGTAAATCTGACTAAAATATAATTACACCACAGGAAATCTGGGACATTATAATGAAGAGAGCTAATTGAGAATGTGTGGCCTTTGAGAAACCGGTTTTCAAGCAGGTATCCTTTTTAATGTGTGACTGGCCTTTTACAGTCAAAACTAACAGAACTTGGAGTAGAAAGTGGCATCATGTCCTTACTCATAAATATAATTTCATTAATGAAACTAGAACATACCTGAGCAGAAAGAGAGAGAAAGACAGAGAGAGAGACAGAGAGAGAGAGAGAGACAGAGAGACAGACAGACAGAGACAGAGAGACAGACAGAGACAGAGAGAGAGATCCCCTTTTGTTAGGAGCATACTTTATGTGAAATTCATCTATTCCTCCCTTCACATGTCCTTAAACCTACCTCTCAACACTATGGAGCTAAAGATTAAATTGACAAGCACATGCCTCCTGAGTAATTGTTCAAATCATAGCAGAGAACTAAGAAATAGGAAACAGATGATATTAACAGGTAAAGTTTAGTATTTTGTACTTGATACACATTGTGTACACAGATGAATTTTCTTTTTTAACCCATATAACAATTCTGTGAATCATCTAAAGTTTCATGAGTCAAAGTTTTGGGGTTTTGTTTTGGTTCATTTTTGTTTGTTTTGGGGGGTTCTTTTTGCCTCCAAGTATCAGAAACCACTAAATAAAAAAAAAGCACTGGCATTGTTGAATGTAAAGTATGTGCTAGACTTATGTCAAATGATTACAGGAACCCTTCTTCTTTTCATTTGAATGAGAAATTTGCCACATAGGACAAGGTATTTGAACACTTGGCTCCAAGTTTTAGTGATGTTGTTTGTGAGGCTATGGAACCTTAATGATGAAAGGCCTTGGTGGAAAAAGTAGGTCCTTGAGGAATGGTCTTAAGGGTTTGTACCCTTACCCCACTTCCAGTACCCTCTCTGTGTTCTCTTGTATGTGGTTGTTGATGTGATCTGTCCATGTTCCTACCTGCTGCCATGTCTCTCCTACCACTATGGGCCTTCCTGGAACCATAGGCTAAAATAAACTCTTTCTTAAATTGCTTTTGGTCAAGATAGTTTATCGGAGCAACAAGAAAATAACTAATACAGTCCCCAAAGGAGTAGTGGAAGCCAAGGCATTCTTGGGACTTTCTTCTGGTCCTGTTTCCATCTTCCTCCCTTATCCTGTCTGACAATGGTTTTTGAATCAGTGCTATAGAAGCACTCTCCTATGGAAGAGCTGAGTCATGCTTGGGTGGACCCTAGGACAGAGGTACAGATTGTCAAGTGTAAATGAAAAGATGCCCTTTGCCCAATAGTCAAAAGTCCATGATGCTAACCTGGTTGATGAGACTCTGTTTAACACTTTACCTTACACATCAAGACATATTATCCAAGAAAGACAGAATGTGCTTGAAATAGCATAAAATTAACTCAATCACGCTTAACATATCAATCTTATAAAAGAAAATAAGTAAGCATGTAGCATATACTGTGCAGAGATCTCTTCATAAAGCTGGAATGCAAACCAAGCTTTGTTTACTGACAACAGTTGTTTTACAAATGCTGTACATTTCTATTAAAGTCTCAAGTAAAAATAGAGACAAAGGGTATTTTGTATTCTCACCTATATGTCCTCAGGACTCACACTCAGACTAAGGCAGAAGAATGTCAAGTTCAAAGCCAGCATGGAATATATGTGAGACTTTTTTTCAAAAATTTTAGTTTAAATAAGATAGATCCTCATCTCCTAGTGCATCAGCTGGCTTTCTGGAGCCCATTACCTATGGTCAGGTCAGCCTCCTTGTTCACCCTTGATGCGGTTGGGGGCGTGGGGGTTGGCCCTGTGTCCTACCTCAACTGAATGTACCAGGATTTGCTGACTCCCCGTGGGAGGCCTAACCCTTTTGTAGGAGGGGATGGGGGGGCTGTCAGGAGGAGGCTGGAGGGGAGTGGGAGAAGGGATGAGAGGGGGAATCTGTGGTTGATACATAAAATGAATAAAAAAACATTTTTTAAATAAAATTAAATTAAAAAAAAAGACCAGAACAAATGCCAAGTCTATAGACATTGAGACAATGTCTTCTTCATTGACAGGTAATAATTTTGTCATTCAGAGGCCTGAATTGGTGGGTTAACTCAAGAGTAATTTCTCCTAGCAATGACTGAAAACTTATTCTATCAGATTTCTTTTCCTCTGTCTTTATGACAACAAATAGATCCCACACCTTTCAGGTTTCTGTACGTTAGAAAACTATAATCTAGTTGACCCACTTTAGCCAATATAAAACATCAGCAGCCTCCTCTACTTGACTATGATGCACTTCTTCCCAAGAGCCAGAGTTGGATTTGGATAGGAAAGCTCAGTAAAAATATCAAGAGCTGTATTTCTTAATTGGTTCACACTCATTCATTGTGGTCAGCAAACATATATCATGATTGCATGCTACTGGATGGTTTAATGTAGAACCCCTCACCTTCCACTGTTGTAGGTTACACATCCTGAATATTCCCTTGCTCCAATTCTTCAGTTACTTTCAGAACTTGCTTAGCGAAAGGCAGGCACCATTTCTACCTCTTTGTCTTCCCACTCCAGGATGTCAAGGGCAAACATAGCCACACGTTAAGGCAGTGAAAATAGACTTTATTTAGCAAGAAGTGCACCCAGTAAAAGAGTTCCACTCCATTCTTACATGTTCAGAGGAATGGGCTTGTGATTGACACTTTAAAGGGAAAATCAGAGAGAACTCAAATATGGTCAGAGAAGTGAAAAATCGTAAAGGATCGGTCACTGTAAATGAGATTAGGCAGCTGTGTCTGCAAGCTGGCCATTAAGAGAAGTCAGGAATCCACCCTCCCTCAGAAACCAGGAGATAAAGACCCTGTGCTACTTGATTATTACATTTCAGAGGAAGGGCTCTCAAGGTCTTGAAAAAGACACTCTGAGTTATGGGAGATGCACACACAATCTCAAAGGGACAAGAAAGGGATTGATGATTGTAAGCTGATTTTAGTAAATGCTCTGAGGGAGGTCACAGGCCTGCATTTGGCTGTTGGCCAGAGCAAACAGTAAATTTCCCTAGCAGCCTTGATCTCTCTCAGGCAGGCAGGCTTTTGTATGGGAAGAATAATGGGGCAGATGCAGCCGTCCTAAGGACA
>CABHPR010145201.1:0-34416 GCA_902168415.1 Peromyscus melanophrys
AGTTAAGGCTAATCAATGAAGTAATTTGCTGATAATTCTTACACATGAATAGATGGGCCCAGAATCGGATGTGCATGGGGGAGAGGAATGCTGAGGGCAAATGGCATTGACCATGGCAAACAAAACAACCATTCGTGTGAGCAGCTATATTCCTTGATAACTCATATGCCAGGTGTATCCTCACACTTTGGCTCCCTCATACGGAAAGTTGATTCCTTCATCACAAATCCCACCACCTGTATTAAGCTCTGTTATTAATTAATTTACGTGTAGACATCCGATTTGCCTTCTACCACAAATTTCTTTGTAAACCATCAATCACTACTCACACTACTTTCCTGGTCCTTCCCAGGTGTGTAGAGAGTAGTAAAAACGGTAAATCTCTTAGACTTATCGACAAGGCCAAATGAGGTTGCCATTCTGCTGCCTTCTAGTACTGCCACTGTAACACAAGGAAGAGTTGTTTTCTCCATCTTGTGTGGGTCACATTTTCCACACCCCCACCTGATGATTTGCTGTTTAAAATGGTCCCTGAATCCATTGGGGAAGTGTTGCTGATATTCCCAAGCTCAAAAATATTTGGAAAATGCCAAAAATGTATCATGGCTTCATTCAAACATAAATTACACTACTGTTGATCATGAATTCAGTTATGAAGAAGTAGCAATAACATTAAATAAGGTGCCTTTCAATAGAAATACACACCAAGTACAATGATATCATTAACACCTTATGTGAGTGGAGTGGATAGATTTGTAGAAACATGACCTCGTCTTTCCTCTGGGAGCCATGCTTTAGTATCTGCTAACTTAGTGTTTGCAGGGACTTTATGGAATATAACTATAGTTACAGGGTCTTTTATAATAGTATGTTACAGAGTATAGTTCTTACCATTGAATTGAAGTTGTATTATGTTGTAGTTTTACTGGCTCTGTCAAAACTTTTCAAGGGTTCACCCATTCTTCTGTAAACCACCATATTTGCTTTCTGTTGCTTCCACAAAAGATTACCACAATCTTAGCTGCTTGCATATGCCATCTTATTGATTTACAGTTTGATGGGCAGAAGTCCAAAATGAGATTTATGGGGCGAAGTTATTCTCAGGATTGCTTTTCCTTCTGAATTGATCCCTTGCCTTTTCCAGCTTCATGGCTAATGTCTCACATCTCTGCAATCCCTGCTTCTATCAACACATAGTCTCTAACTCTCCTGCCTCAACACTGTAATTGAGGATGCAGTTTCTAGCACTATAAATTATTTGTCTCGCCTGCCAAAATCCATGTAAGTATAACACCACTCAAAAATGGAAGATGCTTTTCTTCCCATGCTGCAAGAATTGCTGACTAAGTTCAACCCTGATACAGCACAATGCTCTTCTCTGTGTGATGATTTTTCTGTTGTCTTTCTTTTTCTCTTCCCATTTCTAGTCCCAAGATCCAAGACAAACCATTTGTATGGCCAGGGAAGAATTCATACAGAAGATGACAGAGACTGTGGGTTGGGGCACAAAGGAAGAATTTGGAGAACTCTTTGACAAAGTGGATGTGGCCCGGGATGGCTTCGTTGACTGGGACAAGTTGATTTCATTTGTACTGCTGTCACTTTATGAGAGAGATGAACGGACAAAGGCAACAGTGGTTCCTCAATGGAAGGATCTTGAATTCCTCCCAGGAAAGCACAAGGACACCATTCAGAAAGTAGTTTACTTAAAAAATTCAAGTCGTTATTTGACCATTAGCAAGGAAGGCTTACTAGGAATCTGGGGAGAGAACTTAAAGTTGCAGGAATCACTTCCTATCACTTCAGATGCTACCAAACTCAAACACCTCTGGGTGACAAGTTTGGTTTCTCTGGAAAATGTTAACAAGGTACACAATCTTTATAAACACACTCTCTACTTATGAAAAAGATGAGAAAATTATGAGGGAAAGCCCCTGGCCAGTATCAAGTGCAACACCAGCAGTGACCAGAAAGCCACATTCATCTTTGGTGCCTCTCATCTTAGCTGGAGGGGATATAAGCAGAAGTACTTGTTTTCCAAAGCACTTCACGTGGGTGTCTTAAAATGACATCACCGATAACGACTCATGTTTTTTTTCATTTCTTATCTGATTAATTGTCAATATTTTTAGGGATGGAGGGTGCTAGCGGATGTAGGATTGAAAGGAGAAAAAAGGGTGCTTGAATGCCTCTCATAATAAAAGCATTTTGTTTTGTTTTGATTTTTGGCTAAAGTCCAATGCTAGAATTAAATACCTCTGTACTATGCATACTTCCATAACACTGCTAACGACTCTCAGAGAACTACATCTCATTTGGAAATTAGATTTGCATGCTTGCTTTGTATAATAATTTCACTAAATCCACCATAAATATCCTTTGATTTTCTGCTTGGCTACTCTAGATAGCAGTGGCTTTTACAAGCAAAGAGATTTGTTTCTATGATCTACTGTCCAAAGAAGAATTTCCTTGTCAGTACAAACTGCAAGGCCTGCGAGGAACTCCCATATGCATGGATTACTGGCATAATCCTCTTGATCCCAAAGAATCCATCCTTTCTTTTGGGGATATAACCGGAAAGGTAAGTGAGGGGAAGACAAGACTGCTCAATAAGGATTGAATCCTCAAACTATGGCAAAACATAGAAATTGAAATGCCTTGAGTATCAGTTCCTATATTATAAACTATAAGGCAATTCCCCGTAGACATAGGAGGGATGAGTGATACTACCATCCCTCCTTTTAGTGATAAAATACAAACCTTCATTATGATCTCCTGGTCTGCTTGTAACCACATTTCTCTAGTTAAAAAACTTACAAACCTTACATTATAAAATGATTAATGCATTAGATTCTAATATTAATAAATATTTACTTACTATTAAATGTCTGAACTAACTTCCCATGGACCTTTCAAGTTAATTGTTTTGAATTGGAGGAAGCCCATTATCAGACAGCCAAGAGAGTGTTCATATTCTGTATCACCTAACAAAGGAATCAAGGCGTGAAGGATGGTAACATCGAACCTGTGACATTGGACAGAGCCATTTCTCCTCCTATTAAATTGCAGTTTAGATGAGAGGAATCATTACTTACTCAATGACACTGGAGTGAGCCGGACAGTGAAGTAGCTTGAACGATCAAGTCTCTTTCATGATTGTGAAAGCTTCCATTCTTACTGTTGTCAATGGCAAGTCCTTTTTAAAATGAAAGCTGTGCTTGGAAACCACTTCCCCGACTGTGTAGTGGTACTACTGTCACTGCCTGAATGCTTTAAGTAACATTGGAGAAAATCTTCCTAACTCATAATCCCTTTCTTGTTAACCGTAAAGGACGCAGAACTGTTGGACAGCACTTACACTGCATATGTTTGTGTCTCTTTCAATGATTCAAGGTTCAAGCGATTGCTTTCACGGCAGCCATGATTTCCCTTTTTGAACGGCTTGCTAATGCCTGTGAGGATGAAGAAGCAACAATGACCATCGACTGGGCAGAGCTGCTCTCTGGATGTCACAAATGTTGTCACATATTACAGCACACACTTCATCGTGGAGACTGGGTCAGGCAAGGTACCGAATTTGAGCAGTAATACGAGGAAACTGTCCTTTTCAACTTCTACATTTATATTCTTTAATGAAAATGGTTCACACAGAATGTTTAATTCTAGAAACCAATAATTGGTTCTCTGGAGGTTTGGGCCTAGACTCACTTTATCCCTTGAATGCTGACAGGAATTACTTCTTTTCTTTCCTCTTAAAATTTATGCTTCATTCAAAGAATTCAGATGAACTACGCACTCAGAAATCTCAAAAGACCGAGGAAAGTTGTCATAGAATCTATTCAGTTTCAATTCCACTCTGATCCTACCCTGTGTCAGTCATCCACACGCTGCTCAGGAAAGAATTTAATGAATTCCTCAAAAGGGCTTCTTTTCTTTTCCTCGTTTTTTTGTATTCTTATGAGAGACACAGTTTGACTGTCTTCACATGTAATTTTTTCCTTTTCTTTCTTTTTTACCTTTTATTTAATTTTACTGACAATTTGTTCTATATATTTTAGACATTACTTTTATTAAATAGACATGTACTGTTAATTTTATAAATATATTTTATAAGAAAGCCCACTGTGCTGGCTAGTCTTATGTCAACTTGACACACAAACTAGAGTTATCCGAAAGGAGGGAACCTTGACAAAATGTCTCCATAAGATCCAGCTGTAAGGCATTTTCTTAATTAGTGATTGATGGGGGAAGGCCCAGCCCACTGTGGGTAGTGCCATCCCTGGACTGGTGATCCTGAGTTCTAAAAGACAGCCAGGAGGAGCAAGCCAGTAAGTAGTACCCCTCCATGGCCTCTGCATCAGCTCCTGCTTCTGGGTTCTTGCCGTGTTTGAGTTCCTGTCCTGACTTCCTTTGATGATGAACTGCAGTATGGAAGTGTCAGCCAAGTAAACCCTTTCCTTCTCAACTGACTTTGTGGTCCTGGTGTTTTGTCACAGCAATAGAAACCCTAACTAAGACAATCACTTCATACTCATTTTTTTTCTGTGTTCTTTCTTTCTTAAGAGAAAGTGTCATTATACAGGACAGGCTGGGACTAGACATGTGGTTCTTCTCTTTCTGCCTTCAAATTATAGATAAAGCTCTCTTTGTCTCTGTTCTCTCTCTCTCTCTCTCTCTCTCTCTCTCTCTCTCTCTCTCTCTCTTCCTCCTTCTCTCTCCCTCTCTCTCTCTCCCTCCCCCCTCCTTTTTTCCCTCACTTTTCCCATTTGATATAATGTCCGAATTCTTCTTGTCTAGAGTGCATGTGTAGTAGTTCTTTGTGATAGGATTATTTTATAAATCAGCATTTATAGAATACTAGTACTTTCTTAAAACTCAACTATTAATACCATTAATGAGTTAATGATTTCATAAGTACTTTATTTCTTAAAAAAAAGAATATGATGATTCAGAAACAAAGTGTATAATATCTTTTCTGATATAAAGAACCATGGTGATATTTCTCATGTCGAAAATGCCACATTAATGAAAATCCACTCAAAAGAATAGAAATTAGCAATCCCATTGACTTGAATAATATCTAATGAAATTAATATTACCATTCAACTTTTAACATAATCTAAAGGAGGGATGGCCAAGTGTACCAACTGTTGGCTTCTCCAGCAGCTTTATAAGCTTCGGATCACGTGTTGTTGTAACTGATCTTCTGTCATGTGGCCCCAACTCAAGTTCTATGCAAGTGATACTGTATTATGACTTTTTTCAGTATGAATTATATATTTGGTACATTCTATCCATCCTTTGATTTTGGAAGGATATTAGTGGGTGAAAAACAAAACTGGACATTTCCTGATCATGTCCTATTATGACAGGCAAAAAATTATGTGTCAAATTTTTGTGATACCAAAATAAGGATCAAGGTACTAGAGATGAACTGAAGGAAGTTGTCGGAGCTGTGTTTGAGTTAAGTGCTATATGTTTACAGATAAATGAAAGAATAAATTATAAAAATAAAGCAGTAAGTTCTGAAATCTAGTGTAGTGGGTCTTTGAAGTTTAGTGTATTATTTGGATTCCATTATTTCACAGTAACATGGATAAATAAGAATTAGCCTGTAGTATGAAGTTTAGTGTATTATTTGAGTTCCATTGTTTTATAGTAACATGGGTAAATAAGAAGTAGCCTGTAGTATGATCCTTTTGAAGAGGCTGAGGTTATATCAAGTAAGAGTTTCTGCAGATGAGTGATGTTCAAATGTTTCCTTCCTACTCAAGATCTACTGCACATTCTACCTCAATTTCATTTAAGCATCTTTAAAATAAACCACTGTTAATAGCACAGGTTCTTGTCCATGAGTCATTTGTCTCTTTGTTTGCAATATGAGATTGTTCTTCAGGTCAGGGTAAATTTGCTCCTCATCATATTTTCATCATATCATTCTTATCTGTTGATAAAAAATATGGAAGTAAGTCAGAGTGAAGTTTGTATCTAAGACCTAAGAAATCCTGTGTGAGAATATGCCTCCTAAAATCACGGTAAACTAGGAACTAGCTACAGAAAAAGTTTATGTATGTATATATATGTACATATACACACAGACACATCCCAATAATGGCTGTTTTCACACTGAAGAGACTGATGTTTGGTTGCTTGTCAGCTCAGGAGGCCCAGTGTCTCAGCACTTTTGGTACGGTGCAGAGGATTCCTGGAGAGCTAGTGGTGTTTAGTTCAGGGTTCAAATGTCAGTGAACAGCAGCACCAGTATAATGGCAGCAATAGGTGAGATGAACTCACCAACACATAGTTAAACTCTCAGTGAGATATAAAGGCAAAGAAGTAAAGCAGGATCTTTCCCTGGGTTCTCCTTATATTTAATGGCCACCCACATTTAGAGTGGGTCTTTCTATTTCAGCAAATGTGATAAGGAAAATCCCTCACAGGCCTGCCTAGATATCATTCTAATTTAGATAGGCACTCACAGATATGTCTAGAGGCTTATATTAAGGATATTCTGGGTCCTGTCAAGTTACTAATCAGTATTAAACATCAAATATTTATCTATCTATCTATCGTCTATCTATCTATCTATCTATCTATCTATCATCTATCTATATCATGTATCACTATCTAGCTAGCTATCTATCTGTCTGTCTATCTACCTATCATCTATCTCTGTGTGTAAATATATTTATGTATAATCTAACCATGCATAGCTACTCAGTATTAAGGCAAGGGAATAATGATTGCCTGAGCTTTAGAGTGAACTAAAAGCTAGTATGGGAACTTTCTGAGACTCTATCTCAAAATTAAATTGAAAAGAAGGCTGGGTATATAGCTCAGTGGTAAGATAGTTACCTCACTTACACGAGGCCCTAGTGCATGTGGGTATTCACACATAAACAAACATACAAATACACACACACACACAGAAACACAATATCTCATACATATAGGCACACAATTTATCTCACACACAAGCACACGTACGTGAACACACATACACACACGAAAGTAATTTAAAATTCTTCCCTTATTCAGTTTCTAGGTTTAAAACTCAACTGCCTGTAAACATGGAACTACTTAACTCTTAACCATTGAAAAGGGATCTTCTGAGATGTAGCAATGGACACAAGCTTGAATACTCTGTTGTCTAAAGCTCAGTTGTTCTAGTATGAGGAGAAGGGAGGAAGAGGAAAATGAAAAGGAAGAGAGGAGAAATGGATGACAGAGCAAACTGTAGCTCACTGGGGTTTGCAGCAGTCGTGGACAATGCTCACTGATTGCCAAGACATGCTCTGCCAAGGGCAGCCCCGTGACGGCTGCGTGGATTTGATATCCAGCACTGCTGCAGCATAGATCGATATTCTTACAGTTTCTCAGGCATATATTCAGTCATTTTCTTCTTAGGATAAGAGACTATACAAGTGAAGATAGAAACACAACTACAGAAATACATATTTAGCAAAACTAAGGGTAAAATACCTGCTATGTTGAAATGTCAGAGGGGAAACTCAGTTTTAGCTATAAGTATGTTAACATGTGCTTAAAACAGGAGTTAAGATTTAGTATTAAAAATTTGAAGGGGAAAATGGTTTCATCTTGTCTGAGTGGTTCTATATCATTTAATAAAAAATAATTGCATTCTGAAATGACTACAAAATGAATGTAGATATTTATTTATTTATTTATTTTCTACTTATGAATATGTATTTATACAATATTAGCAACAATCTAGAGATCAGAACAAAAGTAGAGAAGGGAAACAATACGTAGATAGATTAGATTTTGGGTCTGTATCATACAATTTTTTATCTTCCTTTGAGGTCACTGATACTGACAAATGGCATCAAATTTAGCTTCAGATAGTGACGACGCTGTATTATCACATCATTCAAGGCTGCTATTTATTTTGTCTAATTAAGAAAACTAAAGCCAACAAAGGATACCTACTTTAGAATTTGGCTCCATTATTATGTATTATACTATATGATCAATACACACTCTCACCCCCACCCCCACCCCCCACACACATGGGCTCTTACTGTGGACTTGACACCATTGAGAAATGAAGGTTTATTCAAGAAGTCTGGAATGAGCTCAAACCATTCTCACTAAAGATGGAATGTATCTGCATAATACTAGCAATATTCGTGCACAATGTCCTGTGTGACAGTACATATAATTTTTTCTCTTCATTTGATCTGAAGCAATGTTAGAGCTTTTGTGCCAGCCTCTCAGTATTACTGATAAAAGAAAGACTGATTCTCTCAACCTGGTTTGATGAAATTGCTGGATATCTATTGTCATGACTGGTAGATATTTAGA
Source organism: Peromyscus melanophrys (assembly GCA_902168415.1). NCBI lineage: Eukaryota > Metazoa > Chordata > Mammalia > Rodentia > Cricetidae > Peromyscus > Peromyscus melanophrys. Next base: position 8,326 of record CABHPR010145201.1, read on the forward strand.
GCAGTAGTGGAGAGACTGTCCTGAATCTCAGAGAATTTCCTTTTTAGGAATGGTCTTCTATAGGACATGCTTCAGAAGTTATTGTCTGAGAATGTAGCTATTAAGGACACATGAGCCAGGTGTGGTGGTGCATGTCTTTAATTCTGGGATTCAATTTCTGAGGAAAGATTGTTTGTCTAATGTAAGCCTGGGATACACAGACATTTCAAGTTCATCCTGAGCCATAGAGAATGATCTTGTTTCAAACAAACAAACAAACAAACAAACAAACAAACAAACAACTAGTTGGGCTGTCACTCAGTGATTACTTCTTGCCTAGAAAATATTGCTAAAACAAAAACCATAGGCTTTTATCACACTAAAATGTATTCTTCCACTTTGGGTCATAAACAGAAGGTGATAACCACCAGCTTACAATGATAACTAAATCATAATTGTTGCAGTAATTAATAGAGCTGGTGCCAGAGAATTTAAGCACAGACACCAGGTTGTGATTCCTTAGGGAGTCTTCATAATTGATGGGAATTAAGCTAGCAAGAGAAGCTGAATCTAGGGACTTGTGCCTGTGCTGCTCTGCTTCCCAGAACTGAAATCCCTTCCAGGTAAAGGAGGTTGCATCACTGAGTAGCTAGACCATGCTGTCCTTTCTGCCAGGAGTCATACTGTGTTTAAGGCAGTAGAAATTAGCTGTTAGCTGGTGACCTGTGTCTGAAGAAAACACTCTCTTCCTTCAGACTGCTTATATTATACACACACTTCTGCCTGACATTCTGGAAATCATGGGAATTTCTTATTTTAAAAGGTGCTTAGCAGTATAGATTTTGGTTTTAAAAACACATTTTGACTTTTAATGATCATGTAGACATTTGTTTCTTGTATTTCCTTTTGACATGATTGTTGCTTGGAGTATGAATAGCCCTGTGGGTAAAGGGGGAAAGCCTTAGGGAACGGGACTCCAAGGTATGACAAAAAACCGAAAATGACACCTCTTTATTAAAAAAAAAAAAAAAAAAAACATTTAAAAGTGTCAACTGTCAGGATAACTTGATGTGTTTACTCACATGACTCAGAATGAAAGCCTGAACCCTGTAAGAATTCTGGGTTATGAATGACCCAGGTTTCCGCACTAATTCAGGGTCTGTTCCAAATGTAGAGTGGTGGATTCTGTCTTATCTTAAGGGCATTCAATAGCATTCCCTCACTTTGGGATATTGCTTTTCATTTTCAAATCACTTTCTCACATTAACTAATTGCTACTTTGGGGGGTCATTTTGACAGTACCCAGATAAGGACGAATGGCAGGTTCCCTTGATGCCTTCTTACTGTGTCTTTAATTTTTATTTAAATGCTTTTATTTATTATTATTATTATTATTATTATTATTATTATTATTATTATTATTAGTTTTGTTTTGTTTTTTGAGGCAGGGTTTCTCTGTGTAGCTTTGCACCTTTCCTGGAGCTCACTCTGTAGCCCAGGCTGGCTTCGAACTCACAGAGATCCGCCTAGCTCTGCCTCCCGAGTGCTGGGATTAAAGGCGTGTGCCACTACCGCCGGGCTTATTTGTATGTTTTTAATTGAAATAGAATTACAACACTTTGCCCTTCTTTTCTTTTCTCCAGCCCCTCCTAGCTATCCTTTCTCAACTTCCCCATTCCTCTCTACTCAAGTTGTACACACACACACACACACACACACACACACACCCTAATGTCAAAAATAAAAAAGGAGGCTTTCATGTCCTTTTAAATCCCTGTGTTGCAAAGAAGTGTTGAACTGTTGAAAGTTAATATCTTACTGGACCAATAAGTAAATATAATAATAAAAAACCAAAGTTTGTTTTTTATTCTTAAAATGTTACATAAAATTAAAATATTTCTTCTAATTTTCAAACTCACCAGGAGTGTGAAAAACAAATAATTAATTTGTTCAGCTCATCTTATTCTATAGCTTAATGTTCTAGAGAGGTGTTCTTTTTTTAATTTTATTTTTATCACAGTGTATTATTATCCCTACTACAATTAAAGAAGTGAGGAAAACATTTTTCTTTCTTAGGCAATTTTGTTTTAAAGAAATGGCTCTGTGGCTCTTCTCTCATCTTTTACTCATGTTTTTCCCCAGAGCTCTATAGTTCTACAATTTAATGAAAAACAAGTTATATCTTGATTTAGATAGGAGATGCGGATTGCTGAAGCTCCGGTATGTGACCTTGCTGACCCATAAATGTCACCCAGTAAGCTGCACGCTCAAGTCTTAGAACAGTTATTTGAACACTAGAGCAGGATGAAGTTCTGTGCCTTCCATGTCCCCCAAACCAACCGGCTGTACTGGGGAACATGTGACAAAGTAATTTTCCGGATAGGAAACTTTGTTCTATTATAATCACGTTATGGAATTTCTGAGGACTTGATGATATGGTTATAGTGCAATGGTTTATATTTTTGGATCTTACAATATTGACTTTAAGTGCCATGCTATAATAATCTTAAACATTTTCCATAAACAAAAGGAATATATCAAGTGAGTCCCTGAATGGCACTTCACACCTGCAGAATTTGTTCTTCTGATATATCTAGAAAAATTACCATCATACAGCAGGTGAAACGCCCTTGAAATTAACTACTCTCTAACGAAGCTCAAAGCATTCACCTTTACATGAACTGCTTATTCCTTTAGGCCTCTCTCTCTCTCTTCCTCCCTCCCTCTCTACCTCCCCACTTCTCTCCATCAGTATCTCTTTTTTTTCTTTCACAAGAAAGAAATACAGTGGATGACAGAGAAGGATGGAGATATTCAGGAAGATAAAGGACGATGGTTCTCATAGGGACTCAGTAGTAACATGAAGGAGTCAGGAAAGGGAAGACTGAAGTTCAAGTGGGGATTTGTTTGAGAGTGAGGCCACAGGGAACAGAAATGTAGCCTATAGCAAAAATTGTCCAAGATCTGGTCCCAGCATGTGTGGCAGTGTGGCTGAATGCAAAGGAAGAATACAATGGAAGAGAAAAGGAGAACCCACAGTCAGTTCACTCTCTTCTCCATTTGTAATTTGCCACATGACCTGGAGCAAACTGAGTTTTGGAATGTCTATTTCCTCATTAGCAAACTTCAAATAACTTACACAATGAAGATTATGATAGACCAAGAGCTCCAGGCATGCTGCCTGGCACATGAGAAGGGTTCAGCAAATTACCTTCATCATTATAAAAATAATCCATAAGGCAAGGAAAATTAATAATAGAGGATGAGCTAGAAACAGACTGGGAACCTGGACCCTCTTTTTCAGTAGTATCTCTTCTGTGTCATGACATTTCATACCGAGTTATTCTATGTACCAGAGGATGATTTCCTTTCTAAAATTCTCTTCTGCATCTTGGCTTCTCTTTGTCTTGGAGAAATCGTATTCAGTTCAACATCAAAATATGATTAAATTTATTTGCATTAAAGAAGTAAAAGCTAAAATGCAGTATCTATTTTGTGCTTTGATAGATAAAACTAATTAGTAAAAGAAATGTTATGAATCACCCGAGGGATGTCAGGTATGATAGTACACACTTGTAATCTCAGCTCTTGGGAGTCTCAGATGCTTGTGAGGTGAGTTAGAGTCCAGACTGGGCCATATAGTGAGTTCCAGGACAACCTGAGGTACCTATCAAAACCCTTTTCCAAAAATCAAAAATGAAAAGCCACATAAAAAATCAGGTGTGGAATTTTTTTCTAATCCAACGTTACCTTGTGCTCAGAGGTTCATTGCCTGAGTTACTCAGCTCTATCATGTATGAATCATGGTGGGGCAGTTCTTAAAACTCTGGTATCTTATACAAAAATTTGTCTCTGTGCACACCTTTCTGATGGAATCTATGGTTTTCATGAAATTTTAAATAAATATTTGCTCTCTGAAATTTAAGAACTGTTGATTGGTCCTTTAGAGTATGAAGTAATGTCTATATAGAATTCTTTCCAAAATCTTGTTACTTTACGTGTGGTCCTTAGTGAGTATAAAGCAGCAGCATCGAGTACTATGTGAGTGATGCCCAATCTTATCGAGTACTATGTGAGTGATGCCCAATCTTAGGCTTGAGCAGTGTGAATCTGCATTTTCACTCTAATCTCCCAGTGACTCCTTTGCATGCTACAACATGAGATGTCCCCATTGTCAAGGAGTCTGGCTCTGCAGACAGGTTGTATTCTGGCTCTGCCAGAGTCTAGCATTGAGCTTGGATCTGTAATATTCCATGTTACGCACCATTACTCTGATCAGAGGATTAATACCAGAACTCCAGACCCAAATTTGAAATAGTCATTTTCTGTCTTTAGCCTTATAATTAAACTTGTTTTAGTGATTTTTCTTTTTCATTTTTCTTCATCCATAAAATTAGACGGTAGGTAGAATTTCTGTGGGCTCAAAATTTTGGAATTTATATTTTTCCATTCTCCCATCTCAGAGATGGCATCACAAGTATGTAATGTCATGCAGTTTCCCTTGGGGGATTCTTAATTTTTAAATTAAAAAAATAGTTATATGTAGGTTTGTGTATCTGGAGTAGGTATGTGCACATGGGTACAATTGCCCAAGTAGATGAGAAGAGGGTGTCAGATCCCATGGATCTGAATCTTGTTGAGCCACTAGACTTGGATGATGGGAACTAAACTCAAGTTTTCCACAAGAGCAGTAGGTACAGTTAACTGATGAGCCCTAGCCATAGGTGATACTTAAATGTTCTTTTGCTAAGCATACATAACAGTTGATGTACATAAGAAGTTCCTCATTTTAATTTTGCTCCTTTAATACAAGTGAGGCGTTTTGTCCCCTCATCAATAAAATCCTGTCATCAATAGATTGTGAAATGTCTTCAAAACACTGACTCATACACGATGTCTTTCTTTTTACTCATCCATGTACTATTCAATGTAGCAGTTTACTATGGGATAAGATATTGTCTAATTATTTGATTTACATGTCCCTTTTCCTAAGCTCAGGAACACATGAATAAGGTAGAGAATGAATATAGTTCTTCAGTCTCTTCATCACACCACAGGTGTTAGCAAATAGCAAGTAATTCTGAAGACTAGATGACATCCTTTGGGAAGGGATATCTGTAGGTGGCACTCTAAATGGTTTCAATCTCATTAAATATAAATTGGTCATATGAGATATTTATTTGCTAGGAAGATAGATATGAAATATATTAAATCAAGCCATTCTCATGCCAGTATCAGCTCCTGAATGAATAAATTCTAGCTGCTTTCAGAAATAATTAACTCAATAGAACAGGTTAGATAGAAAGGACTGTATCAGCTATGGTTCAGCTTCCTTGCCTTTAGTAATCATTTGGAAATTTGTTTATGTGCATTTATATAAGCCCATATTCTGAATATCTTATAAATAATAGATATTTATTTTTATGGTTCTGAAGGATGTAAAGTTCTGAGATTACGTTGTTGGTAGACATGGTGTCTGGAGAATGACTCTTCTTGAATTATAGATGCTATCTTCTCTCTGTGTCCTCTCATAATAAAAGGAACAAACAAACTCCCTTATATCTCTTATATGAGGGCACGAATCCCAGTTCCAAGGTTATAATTCCCTAATCACCACCCAAGGTGAACCCTTCCTATTATTACCTTGAAAGGTAGGATTCAATGTATCAATTTGAGAGGCTATACATACTTAACCATAGCAGTACCTGCGGAGGGTTTTGAAGACTGAGTTTTCACATCTTTGAAAACAGTTATGTTTATATTCATTTCTTTGTGTGTGACTCTGTGAGTGAATATGCATGGTCTGTGAGTGCACTGTGGCATGAGTGTGGCGTCATGTGGGTTCTGGGTATCGAGTTCAGGTCATCAGATGTAGAATCAGGCACCTTGACCTGGATTTAGCTGTCTCGCTGGCCCTTAAGTTCCTCTCAGTTTAGCTATAGAGTAAGTATATCGACTCAAGTATAACCGGCAGTACACTGCTTGAAGTGAGCAATGGAATGAAAACTCCTACAGTGACAGAGGATATGCATGCCTGTGTCACAAATTAAAAAATTAAACACATATATAATTCATAGGAAAGCAAGCAGTGTAAGTCTTGACACTTTTGCACCAGGTCTACAAAAGGCACATTTGTGCCTGCACATGGATGTTTTAGAGAAGAAACCCAGGTGTAGAGAACCTGAGCCTTTTATATGGGCACAGGACATGCATCTCCTTCTGCTGCCGAGAAAACTACTCTGGTTCTTCTGGATAACAGGCATGCCTGCCATTTCCTTCAAAGGGAGACACTATCTCTGCATTCTAAGACTGTTTGAGGTGCGCATGTCTTTGAAAAGATGATCTTGAGTAAAGGGCAGCCAGTGCTCAGTTTCATTAGATGTACAGAAATGTTCCTGGTCCACTGAGAATTGTCTTCCTAGTCTGCCTCACTTGATTCTACCTAGTAAGCAGCAAGTAGAAGAAAAAAAAAGCACTTCTGTTTAACAAGTTTTACTCTATGCAAGTGACAAAATCCTTTGTGTGAGGCAGGAATTTTGTCTTGGTTTTAAGCCAGAAATCTTGCAATTTTGGATACAGGTAATTATAATCTGAGCAAATAGCAAGGGAGGACCTCTGTGTGAGTAGAAGGTATCATGTTCCATGCTTGCCTTTGGGAGCTTGTGATTCTGATGAAAAACAAAGCCCATGATGATACACAGTGGCTGGGCTGTTATTACATAGGAAATAGGATTTTGCTCCACAACATCTGACATAGGGTCAGCCATCTTGATCTGAATCTTAGCTTCACTTGGGAATCAGACCAGGTCTGAGTCCTGGCTCATCTACTCTTCAACATTCTAGACTGGTCAAAATTTACATAAACAATTGTTTAACCATGCACTATAGCAAGCAGGTGCTTGCTAGTTCGTTTGTCTGCCTCAGGTCTGAGAGGAAGAGTAAAAAAGTAATGATCACTTGTTAATTTTCTATCTACAGAATACTCCATGATTTTTGTGATGAGTGTTGTTTTCTACTCTATATTCCATAAAAACAAACAAAACCTTAAGGTATTTCTAATGTAGAGGAAGGACAGAATGGAGAATACGCTGTGGTTTCTTGCTATAAATTCTTTAATTGGAGGAAATGGGTGAGTGAGCTGTTCTGAGTGCTGGGATATGTCATCACACTCTGATATTAATTATTATATGTTACTATATATTAATTAATATATAATGCCATTATATATTTAAATATTTCTATTTTGCTAATATAAAAAATTCAAGATTCTTTTCTTTTTTTTTCAGTTACTTACAATGCCTCTTTGGATGCTTTCATTTCCAGTACAACCAGCAGTACAAATACTGTGGTGCTGGCGTGGAGAGAGAAGTCAAAAAAACTCCTTAAAATGACATCTTTCAACATTGCCCAGGGCATTCATGCTTTTGATTACCACTCTCGGCTCAATTTAATTGGTATGTAAAATAAATCATGATAACTATGAGGGCCTCATAAATTGTCTAGGATGCATATTTGTATGCAGGGAAGTACAGCACCTTGTTGCTTTATTGCCAGGGAGACCAACTTGAGCAGCTCACATTTTATTGCCTGAGAATGTTTGATAATGATGCATATGATGTGCAGTGCGTTTGAATTACACTGGGGTGAAATATGAGAAAGCACCCAATGCTTTAATGAGTCTTTTTATTGGAATTGGTAGGGGTGGAAGATGATATAGGGAAAGAAGACAGTTTGTACAGCATCTGCTATTCTGCAATCCTTCTAACACCGTCAAATGCTGCCCCCAAACAAATACATCACTTTCATTACTCACACACGTGGGCACATGCACATACACACACCCAGCATATACACACCTGCACACACCAGTAGAACTGCAAATCCTAAATACTTTTCAGACTACATTTTCTAATAATTTTTGTGAATTTATAGGCTATCATAGCTTTAATTTATTAAGGAAGTATTTTTTGATGCAAAAGGTATAGGAAATATAAACTTTTCCAGGTGTTAATCTTTTAAATGAATATCTAGATATTCTGAAAGTTGATAATTTGATATGTGGATATGTAAGTTCAATCATTATAAAACTGACATGTAGATTTGTTATTGAAAATTAATAGAGTAGTTATACAGACCACATATGGCCTATGGTGTGGGTCATACAAATCCACATCCAGTAGTTAGCATTCACAGAAAAAATGCTGGAGTTCATTAAGGAAACAGACACTTAAAATAACCAAAAATAGCAGCTGATATAAAGTGTCTTAACACAGGCTTGCTGAAAAGCAATGACTTTCAAGAATACCCTAGATATATCAGAGAAGGCTGGAGGGGATGAATTAATTTGGCAAGGACCCAAATATCACCTCTTTAACTCACTGGCTGACTAGTTATTCAGTTTCTCTACACTGATCTGTTTGGTACTTGTAGCAGTGCTAGAAAACATAAGTGCAGGTGCATAATCAGCTCAAGACCAAGAAACAACCAGAGAGTTAAATTGCATCCCACATGCTCACATAGTACCTACCTTGCTCTTGAGATGGTTCTTGAATATAAAGGAGCCATGATCAAAATGCCTGATTCCCACAATAAACCAGGATGGAAGGTGGCTTGTGCATGCTTGATTATTTAAACAGTGGTAAAAATAATATGTTCCTAATACTTTCATTTATCGACTTGTGAATATTTAGTTCTTTTTTTGACCCCAATACCTGTCATGCTGTCTAAATTTCTTGTGTCCCAGAAATAGGGAATTTTAGGTCTTGGAAGAGAAAATGTATTCTCTCCAAGGCAGGCTGTGGGTGGATTTCTAAATGAGACAATCTTTTCTGCTTCTAGCCTATGCAAATGCCTGCCTCAAGGTCAATGATTCTCAACCAGTGGGCCATGATATCCTGCATATAAGATATGCACATTATAATTCATAATAGCAGCAAAATTAAAGTTATAAAGTGGCAAAGGAAAAATTTTATGGTTGAGGGTCACCATAGCACGAGGAACTATGTTAAAGGGTCACAGCGTTAGGCGAGTTGAGAACCACTGCTCAAGATCAATCCGGAATTTAGTTGGACAATGACAAGATTTTTCTTCCTTCAAGACAGGGTGCATTAATGTTCACATGTGACAAACTAATTTCAAAGAGATAATTAAAAACATTTTATTTTTCTTTTGAATTCTGATTAGCAACGGCTGGCATTGACAACAAAGTTTGCCTATGGAATCCTTATGTCCTCTCCAAGCCAGTTGGTGTGCTGTGGGGTCACTCAGCTAGTGTCATAGCAGTCCAGTTCTTTGCTGAGAGGAAACAGCTTTTCAGCTTTTCCAGAGACAAAGTAAGTAACTCGACAAATCTAATTTTTCCACCTGCATTCCCAATTCTTCAGGAAATCTCCTCTGGGCTCTGAATCTCTCTGAGAGATGTCAGTTATTCATACAAACTGGCTGATCATAAAGTCTTGAGGAAATTTGCATTTGGAACAAGTATTGATTGATGGTTACTTCATAAGAATTCTGGGCAACTGGACAAAAAAACATTTCTTTACATTTTTGTTCAAATCATGTATTCATAGGTTTATTTCTTTTTATTTGACACTCCATATGTCACATCTTAAGAGCATCCAGAGTTTTCATTCATTCTACATGGAAAAGAATGGATGCAGGGGCAAGAAAATGCTGTTTGGATAAAATAGTGAAAAGACACAGTTGACTAGTATCACTTTAATATTAAAGAGACCCAGTAAATTATAAACTTAAGCTAATTGAAAATATCAAATATATGATACATTTCAATTAAATGTTTGATGATCTTGATGAAATTCTTTTATCTATATTTGGAGATATTAGGGATCTGACTTAGAGCCTCAAACATGCTAAACACACAGTTTACCACTGAATTATGTTCTCAGTCCTTGATGGGGCATTTTCAATATTATGGAAAATGGCCCAAGAATTATGTAGTCTAAATTGAATTATGAATACATTGTGGTATCTAATTAAGTAAATTTTTTAATCTCCAAAAAGTTTACCTCTTATGTATGGCATAATTTCCATTTTACATAATTCCAAACTTTAAAGATTCAGTCAAAGCTATGATATATTGTTGGCTGGCTGGATGGCTCAGTGGTTAAGAAGACAAAGGTTGTTCTTGCAGAGGACCAAGGTTGTGTTCCTTGCATCCTCATGGTTGGGTTCACAACCATCCATAACTCCAGTTTCAGAGGACTAATGCCCTCTTCTGACTTCTGCAGATACCAGGCACACAGGTGGTACATGTGCATATGTACAGGCAAACACACACACACACACACACACACACACACACACACACACACACACAATGATAAATTTAAAGATACTTGGTTATGAAGAGATAAGTGGATAATAAGTGGAAATAGTCTCTGAGATTGAGAGAACTTTTGTTCTGTGTGAGAGGAATGTATCTGTGTTATAGGTGAAACTATTCTGAAACTTAGAAATTCATCTTCAACTCTTAAGCCATACCTGTCATCCTAATTTTTGTAACTTACTTTTCTTTTTACCTATCATATAAATCCTCTTTCCCCTTAACACTACCACTCATCTGCCAGTTATTGTTTGTTCTATCACCATACTCTGTTCATCATCTTGCCTCATCATCTCAGCTGTCCTTGTTCTAACTTTAAAAATCTTGTCTTTGCTAGTTGTGGTAGTGCATACTTTAAATCCCAGCACTTAGAAGGCAGAGACAGGTGGAACTCTGTTCATTCAAGTTCCGTCTTGTCTACAGAGTGAATTCTAGCCAATCCAGGGACACATAGTGAGACTCAGTGTAAAAACAAAACAAAACAAAACAAAAAAACAAAACACAACAACAAAACAAAAGAAACCCCTATCTTTTTAACTCTCAAATACTACAAAGATTGCCTACCATGTCTTCTTACTGCAGAAGAGTTTCCTTCCATTCTGCTAACAAAGTAGTTTGCAAGAAAACAAACAAATTGATGAATGAAAATCTTCAGTCTCTCATTTCTATCCTCCATTTAATTATCAACTCTGAAATTCTTAACCTTTCACACAAAGTCCTCCTCCAGTTGGCCAGCCTACTTCACTTCTTTCTTTTCTAGTTTATTAATTTCGCGCTCAGGCTGTATTAACTTTTGACCTTTACCACCATACAGTTTCCTGGCACCGCAGCTCCACATTCTCCTGAAGTTTTCTGTCCTCTGTTACAATCTGATGGAGAGGTGTTTGTCAGCCTTCAGATCTTTTGGAGTCTCTCATGTAGACGTGGGTGTTTCCTTCTGTGACTCCAAATGTTCTTCATTAGAACATTGTTATCATTAATTCCCTTCCTTGAGATGTTGGTATTTTTAAAAACCTGTATTGTCAGTATCTTCCACAAAACCTGACATACTGTAGGGGTTATTCTGTGACTACATATTTCTAGCTCCAAGTGAAGAACTATTGCTTTGAACATAAAGTAGCAAAGAAACTCAGAATGAGACCTCTTAGGATGCCCTCCTGGGTTTAGTTGTCTTACTTTTTGAGGTCTTTGAACACTTTGTTCTGACTTCAATTATTGAACACTCTGCACTGTGTTTATGTATTTTGTCTTTGTTTTGACTTGAAGGTAATGGTTATTTGTTAAATTCATTCTTATTGTTCCCAGGATCTAGTACATATTAATATTTTAAACATATGGTTGAAGAAAATATATAAGTAGCGTAACTCTTAAGTCAGTGTTAGTATTTTTGAAGTGAGGGACTGTATCTTTCTTGGATTGTGCCATACATGTGCGAGGTCCTCAATAAATTATAGTTAAGTGAATAAATCTGAACAAGACAAAAATGAAACAAATATCAGATATTTCATCATTATAGAACTCCATGAAAGGTTTTATAACCTTAAAGGCAAGTGCAAAAACATGTATTTTGAATCAGGATTGATCGCATACAGCTGTGATCAATATTAAGACTACCTGGCTCTTTTCCAAAGCAGTTTTGTCCTTCAATTTTCACTTTGGTCTCTAAACTGTTTCATCATTGTAAAGCTTGTCATGCTGTCACTCAGCATTGGTTGGAATGCATTTCACTTTGATGAATGTATGAAAACCTTACTCCTTATGTCTACAGCAAACAGCAGGGTTTTCTGTTGCCGGGCTAAGCCTCAGCTTTATTGTTGCAAAATTCTTTTGGATATTTTAGAGAACTGTAGTTAAACTAGAACTCCAGGGAAAATGAAACATTGTACTGTTTTCTAACAGACCTTTGATTGGATTGTGCTACCATCAATCAATTAATAAATTAGAGGGTTTGTGGATCAAAAAAGTCAGATCTAAATGACAATATGAGCTTCAACTTTAGTTCTTTCAGGGAGGTTGTTCTATTGCCACTTTTCAAGGGAGGATGAAACTGTTTTATTCCTTTAAGACTTTGTATCATAATAAATTATCATAGTCCAATGGAATTTTATTTTGAACTCCTCCTAAGCTGCTGTTTTTAACATGTTAGTGACTGGTGGAAAGTTCCTACTGGAAGCTGATCATCTGCTCATTTAAGAACTGTAAGGACAGGAAAAAAGTTTCTTTGCTGGGGTCTAACATTCCACTAAGAGGGCTGGATTCAGCTCCTCTTTGCTCCTATCTGGTCTCTCATAAGATGCTAATCCTGATTTGGCCATCAGGATCATGTTAATTTTTAACTTAATCCTTTGTTTGAGGTTCTAATTTTTCCTAGATCCTGGCATCTACTCTCTAGAAATATGGTTAGCAAGAGAAACACTGAGGTTTTATGTTGATGACTAGACCTTACCTATTGATCTTGACCCATTCCAATTTCCATCTGCTCATCTAGGGGTAAAGGATTTTCATTTTGTTTCATTTACACAAGGAAATGGCTTAAATCTCTCCTTAAAAACTACAAATACTGAAGATGGGTAGAGGGCAAAGTGGGAAACATCTTCTTTCCCACTTCTCCTTCCAAGCTCTTTCTCAGGAAACAGTTATAGCACTTTATGTTCTTCTTACACAGTGCTGTTATATACTTATTATATTGTTGCAGTATGTTGTTTGTGGGGCGTTTACCCACCAACCCCGCAGCTCCCCAGAGTTTTCTTGAGTGTGAGCAGCAGGAAATATTAGATAGAAGGATTTATTGCGGAGAATATTGCGGAGATAAACAGATAGAAAATAAAGGATAGCCTCGAGAGGGCCTGGAACCTCTGTCTCTGCCCCAGGGTATTTATAGAGACGCCAAGGGGTGGAGCAAATGACCTCCTCCCCCAGCACAGCCAAGTGCAGACCATCTCAGACACCTGCACTCAGGCCCGTGATCCTAATCATCCTCTATGCAGACCTGCTGGGTAAAGCCACGAGGAACCCGAGAACAGGCTCCCACAGTTGTTATATGTTATTCTGTGTGTATGCATAGATACAAGATGGTATTTGTTATTTGTATATATGTATATCATGCACAATATATTTTTCACCATTATGTTTCCCAAACAAATATCATAGAGAATATTTTTTGAGAATATATTATATATATAATATTTTGTATGTATACTATATATATTCACTTTATGTCACTCTCTTTTCTTTCTCTTACCTTTCTATTTTATGGTATAGTTGGCAATGATTCCTTTATTTAATTACCAATTAATTTAAAAGGTATTGTTCCTAATTTATTTTTAGACCAGTAGTATTTGGTCTCTAGCTATCTAGTCTCTGGTTCCTGGTTACCCAAGCAATGTTGGGTATGGGTTCCATCTCATGGAGTGGGCCTTAAGTCAAATCAGACATAGATTGGTTACTCCCAAACTGAAGCATGAATTTAATTAGTCTTAACAGTAAAAACCCAGAGTCAGATATCAGGGTGAAAGCTGAAAGGTCAGAGAAGCAGAGCAGCCAGCCACTAGAGACTTCTAACCTCTACAAAATCTCAGACAAAAATGGGGGGGGGGATCCTATCTCTATGAATCATTACACTGAATGGGGGTCGAGATCCTGTCTCTGCTGGCCTTATTTTCCTGTCTCCACCTCCCAAGTACTGGGATCAAAGGCATGAGATTCCAAGTGCCGAGATCCAAGGTGTGAGCCACCACCTCCCAGCCCTGTTTCTCTTTTAGACTGATTCAATCTGGTATAGCCCAGGGTGGCCTTGAACTTCCTGTTCCCTCTTCCCAAGTGCTGGGATTAAAGGTGTGTGCCACCATGGCCTGCTCTCTATGGTTAACTAGTGACTACCTCCTCTCTGTGATCTCCAGGCAAGCTTTATTTGTCAGAACACAAACAAAATATCATACACCACCACACAGTTTGTGCCACCATTGCCCTAACATATTTTGCAGGCAGGGCAGATTGTAAATCAAGCATTTTGTGGTTGGTTTGATGTTTATGTTTTTCTTCTGGTATCCTGCAGAGTACTTTTCCATGTCATAGACACTACAACATGGGGGTGAAGGTTGTATACAGGTACCAGCTAGACATGTCCATATTCAATGAGTTGTGTGATTGCTGTCTTTAGCAATGGGGTCTTGCTGTCAGTTTGTGGAGAGCAATCTATTGCCTTGTCTAAAGTCTGGGTTGTTTTGGGGATTTCCATAGGACCCCCTTGGCCAAAAACTCAATTGTACGAAGCCCAGTACTGGTACTGAAAGCTTCATTTGATGACAAGAGACATTCAGTTGGGGTTCTGTCTCCATCATTATTTGGAGACTTAGGCTCACTTTTATATATTATAGAAAGTTTCCACTGCACCAGATTTCTATACTGCCCCTCAAATACCCTTCAATTCTGTCTCTCCTCTTATTCCCTCCCTCCATCTCATCTCCCCTTCCCTTTCTTACCTGATTTTCCCATTCTTGACTCCCCTGCAAAACCTTGGCCTCCAGTCCACCCATATAATCTATTTACTCCTCCCAGGGAGATCCACGAGTCCCCACTCGTCTCTTTATCTATGCCTAACCTGTCTGTGTCTGTGGATTTTAAAGCTTGGTTAACATTTATTTAATGGCACTTATTTTGATATAAGTGAATACATGGGATATTTATCTCTCTGGGTCTGGATTACCTCATTCAGGATGATTCTTTTCTAATTGCATCTACTTACCTGAAAATTTCATAATGTCATTGTTTAAAGTGCTGAATAATACTCCATTGTGAATGTACTGCATTTTCTTTATCCATTCTTCTGTTGAGGGGCATCTAGGTCGTTTCCAATTTCTGGCTATTATGAATAGAGCAGCAGTGAACATGGTTGATCAAGTGTCCCTGTGATAGGGTGAAGTGTCCTGGGGGTATATGTCCAAGAGTGGTATAGCTGGATCTTGAGGTGGATCCATTCCCCTCTTCCTGAGGAACTGTCATATTGATGTCCATAGTGGCTGTCCAAGTTTGCACTCGCCCCAGCAGTGGGGTTGCTCCACATCTTCTCCAGCATGAACTGTCACTTGTATTATTGACTTTAGCCATTCTGACAGGTGAAAGAAGGAATCTCATGGTAGTTTTTATTTTAATTTCCCTGATGGCTAGGGTTGTTGAAAATTTCTTTAAGTGTTTCTAAGTCATTTGAGTTTTCCAAATTGAGAATTCTCCTTTTTAAATTTTAAAAATCTTTGTTTTAATTGAAAACAGATTCTTCTCTTATACAATAATCCTAACCACAGTATCCCCTCCCTCCATTCCTCCCAGCTCATCCCAACCTCCCTCCTCCCCCAGATCCACTCTACCTTCATTTCATCTTCGGAAAAGAGCAGGCCTCCAAGAGACAATAGCCAAACAGGACAAAACAAGACACAATAAGACAGGACAGAAGCCCTCCTATTGAGACTGCACAAAGCAATGCAATAAGAGGAAGAGTCCCAAGAGCAGACAAGAGTCAGAGATACACCCATTCCCACTGTTGGGAGTCCCACAAAACACCAAGCTAACAGCTGTAACATGTATACAGAGAACTTGGTGCAGACTAATGCAGGTCCCAAGCTTGCCACCTCGCTGTTAGCCCATATGAGCCCTGCTTAGTTGATTTTGTGGGCCCAATTCTCCTGGTGTCCTCCATCCCCTCTGACTCCTATAATCTTTCTTCCCCCTGTTTCATGGGTTTCCTTAATCACCATGGTGAGGACCTGAGGGAGACCTCCAATTTAGACTCTCCCCAAATAATATCGGGCTGTGGGTCTCTGCTGCCAGAGGAAGCCCCTCTGATGACGACTGGACAAGGCACCAGTCTATGAGTTACCAGGATATCATTAGGAATCATTCCATTGATTTTTTTGCTAGTCATGTTTGGTTCTACCCTCAGTCTCTTCTCAGTTTAGACCTGTACCCCATTTTTAAATTTGAGCTATTTGGGATTTTTTTAAAATATCAAGTGTATTGAGTTCTTTATGTATTTTGTATATGTGTGTATTAAGATGTGTAGCTGGTGAGTCAGCAGAGCCAGGCCCCTCCTCCCTGCACCCTGACTAAACAAAGTGTCCCATCATAAGCACTAGGCTCCAAAAAGCTGACTCATGCGCCAGGGATGGATCCTGATCCAACTGCCTGGGGGCCCCCTAAACAGTTCAGACTAAACAACTGTCTTGCTTATCCAGAGGGCCTAGTCTAGTACCATGGGGGCTCCTCATCTATTGGTCCACAGTTTATGTGTTTCCACTAGTTTGACTGGTTGTCTCTACATTTTCCCATCATGATCTCTATGTCCCTTGCTCATAGAATCCGCCCCCCCCCCCCCCCCCCGCATCAATTGGACTCCTGGAGCTTGGCCTGGCACCCAGCAGTGGGATCTCTGCATCTGCTTCCATCAGTCACCAGATGAGGGCTCTATGATGAGAGTTAGGGTATTCAGCCATCTGATCACCAGAGTAGACCAGTTCAGGCACCCTCTTGACTATTGCCAGTAGTCTAAGGTGGGGTCATCCTTGTGGATTCCTGGGAACTTCCCTAGCACTCTGTTTCTCCCTATTCCCATGGTGTCTTCATTTATCATGGCATCTCTTTCCTTGCTCTCCCAACAATGACATCATAAAATCTGCAGGCAAATGGACGGAACTAGAAAATATCATCCTGAGTGAGGTAACCCAGACTCAGAAGGACAAACATGGTATGTACTCACTCATAAGTGCATACTAGATATAAAGCAAAGGATAACCAAACTGCAGCCCACAGCTCCAGGGAGGCTAGCTAGCAGGGAGGACCCTAGGAAGGACGCATGGATTGCCCAGTGAAGGAGAAATAGATGAGATATACATGAGCAGAATGGGGGTGGGGGGGTAATGGAGGGCAAGGGATGTGGGATGGGAACATAGAGGAATGGGAGGTTTGAGTACTTGACCCTTTCCTATTGCAGCTTATTTTTCTTTCTTTGATCACCGTATGTTTAGTGTTTTGATTATCATGTGACTAGGGGGTCTTTCTTTTCTGGTCCAATCAATTTGGTGTTCTGTAAGCTTCTTGTACTTTAACAATCAGCTCCTTTTTTAGCTTATGAAAAATTCCTCCTGTTTTGTTGAAAATATTTTCTGCGCCTTTGAGCTGGGATTCTTCTCCTTCTTCTATTGCTATTCTTAGGTTTTCTTAAGGTATTCTTGTCTTTTCATAGTGTCCCAGATTTCCTAGATGTTTTATGTCAGGAATTTTTTAGAGTTAATATTTTCTTTGGCTGATGAATGCATTTGTTCTATTGTATTTTTAAAGCCTGAGATTCTGTCTTCCGTCTCTTTTATTCTGTTTGTGATGCTTGCATCTGTAGTTCCTGTTCACTTACCTACATTTTCCAGTAACAGAATTCCTTCAGGTTGTATATATATTTTGCTTCTATTTCCATTTTCTGGTCTTGAACAATTTTGCTCATTTCCTTCAACTGTGTGCTTTTCTTGGCTTTCTTGACATTCTTTAAGTGATTTATTGATTTCCTCCTTTTCCTTGACTTCTTTAAGGGATTTATTAATTTTCTCCTTAAAGAGCTCTATCATCACCGTAAAATTGGTTTTAAGGTCATTTTCTTGTGCTTCAGATGTGTTGGAATATTCAGAGCTTGCTGTAGTGGGATGGCTGGATTCTGATGGTGACATATTGCCTTGGCTGGTGTTGATTGTATTCTTAGATTGAAGTTTAGATATCTGGATTTAGAGTGATTATAGTCTAGGCACCTATTTCTGGGTTTTTCTTTGTTGAATGGGTGTTTTCTTTAGTTTCTGCTTTCTTTCTGGTCATCTGTCTGAGGTGGCCTGTGGCTGAGTAGAGGGTCTCAGCTCAAGTCAGGAGCTGGACTTCAGATGGCCTAGATAGCCTCTGGTCCAACAGAGGTTTGCTGCCCAAGTGACTAGTGGCTAGAGTCCTGGCTATGTGTGTGGCCTCTGATCTGGTTGGGAATACTATGGGGTTGAGGAAGCTTGCCTGGCTTCTAGTGTTATACAAGGCTTCTACCTGGTTTTCAGAGAGATGACCTGGTCTCTGGGCTTCAGGATGCTGGTTTGGTCTCTGGTGGAATAGGAGGCTTCTTCTGTAAATGTGGGCCAGGATATAGCGATGAGGAGAGGGGCTACTGATTCTTGCGAGTTACATTTGTATCCAGCTACTTTGTTGAAAGCGTTTATCAGCTATAGGTGTTCCCTGTTGCATTTATGTTTCAAAGAATTGGAAAAAAGTAAGAGAGAATGAAGATAACAGTTATGGTAACATTTAAAGTTGGATATCAGAGAACAGGACTTAGTTGGAGAATAGTGCTCTTAGTCCCGGGAAAAGTGGTAAAATTTTTTAAATTGTCTATTTATTCTTTTATAAATTCATGCACATATTTTCTTTGACTAAAACCCCTCCTATTCAATATTCCCTTCCACTCACACCGAATTCCTTCTTCATTCCTAGCTGTCCTTTAAATTTCATGTCGTGGTTTTGTGTGTGTGTGTGTGTGTGTGTGTGTGTGTGTGTGTGTGTGTCTGTCTGTCTGTCTGTCTGTCTGTCTGTCTGTGGGCCTGTCTTTCTATGTAATGGGTTATTTGCTTGATGGGGACAGTGAATCAGTACCTACACTAGTATGTCATCCACTCCCCCTGCAACCTTTAACTGCTCCTCTGGGAGGAGAAACAACTGTTACTTGACTTTAGGATAAAACCTGTGCTGATGAGTTCCATATAAACATTTTTGTGAGACTATATCCTGTCAAACAAAATGCCCTTGAAGTGTTTATTGATTATGATTTTGTATATTCCTGAAAGACTTAATTCTAAATGGAGCTGTTATATAAAGTTGTACCCAGCACCTTCAGTTCTGTCTTCCTATTTTTATGCCTAAGCCGTGTACTTTGGAACTGACTTCCCAGTGCCAGGCTTCTGCACTGCAGTCTTCAAAGCCCCCTAGCCAGACACATCCTCATGCTTCCTCTCTCTTTTTCTATTTTTCCACACTGTTATGAACACTAGGAAGCCTCCCCATACATAATAATTTGAGTCAGCTTTCTCTCCCTCCTTCACTTTTCTGTCATTACTTGGAAATTATGAACCTTTTAAAGCCATGTACCTTGAATTAAATCTTATCTGCTGCTGACTCAGCTTTCAAAAGTGCACTGAAAACAGTCTCTGTCTATCCACATATTTATTCATGCATCTCCATATTCATGCAGCTACTTATTTATAAATGTAATGTTTGTAGTAAAAAGTGAAATATTTGTTTATTGTAGTTTTATTAGTGTCTATATGAATAATAGTGATTCTGCCTACCTCTGGCAGGGAGCAGGGTTCTGCAAAAGCCTGACTAAAAACATAATGCTGGCCTACATCTTAATACAATCCTTACAACACACTTTCAGTTGTGATTTGGGAATATTTACATAATGGGATGAGCAATTTTACTATATTCTCCAGACAAGTGACATAATTCCAGAGTTAGCAACAGTGCTTCTATGGGAAGATGAGGAAATGGATGGATAAAGTCACACATGTAAGATCACAAATCTGAGCTGGATTAAATTAGGATCCAAGTATCTGACGTCTCAATGTATTAGCTTCTACCTCTCACACACATAAACACTATGGTATTTATAATTATGCACAATTAAAAAGTTAACAATTGACATGAAATGAGGTCAGGAAAGTATATTTTCATCATCATGTGAAAAAATAAATTTTACCTTAATAAAAATAATGTGTTCCAATTATATAAAGGTGGAGATGAAATAAAGATCCCCAAGTGTGCCCTGACTGAGCATAAGTTCAAGAACCTGACTAATGTGAATTGGTATGGCCACTGTAAGTTGCTAGGCATCAACATGTAAGTAGAAACAGCACATGTGGATAAGAATTTAAATTTACTGAACCAATTGTTCAATCTGAATTTTAGGAATTTATCTATTATTCTTAGTAAAAATGAAAACATGGTTGATAAATAATAAGATTACTATTAAATATGTTCATATTTTGCTGAATATGGTGATCTGCATCTCTAATCCTAGCTCCTGGGAGAAAGAAGCAGGAGGGATAAGAGGTTTCAGATCATCTGCCAGTACATATCAAGTTGAAGGCAAGCATGGACTATGAAAGACCCTATCTCAAATAAAATAAAACAATATATATATATATATATATATATATATATATATATACACACTGTGTATGATGTATGTACATGTTCATGTATATGTGTAAATGTGCATGCAGGTGTGTGCATACATGTGCATGTGTAAGTGGAGGTTGAAGGTTCACGTCAGATGCATTCTGTAACTATCCACCTTATTTTTTTGAGACAGTTTCCACTGAACTGGGAGGTCACCTAGTCTGATTGGCTAGCTAGTTCCTGGAATCCTCCTGTCTCTACCTCTCCAGCTCTAGGATTACAGATAAAAGCTGCTATGCCTGTTTTTACATGGTTGCTTAGCATCTAAATACAAGTTGCCATTCATATGCTGTGTTCTAGTTTGTTTTCTGTTGCTTTGATAAACATCATAGCTGAATGCAACTTGGGTAGGAAAGGGTTTACTTGGATTCCTTTTCCACTATAATTGAAGGCTATACTTCAATTATATATTATAATATAAAATCAGGGAAGGAACTCAAGCAGGAATCTTGAGGCAGGAACTGAAGCAGAGACTGGAGAGAGTGCTGCTTACTGACTTGCTTTTTTATAAAACCTAAGACCACCTGACTGAATATGGCACCACCCACAGTGGGCTGAGCCCCTCCCCCTGCATCAATCAATCAATCAAAAAAATTGCCCTATAGACTTGCCTACAGGTCAGTCTGATGGACATATTTTCCCAGGTGAGGTTTCCTCTTTCTAGATGACTCTAATTTGTGTCAAGTTGACAAAAATCCAAAGAGCACCATTGGCAAATCCTTTCATAGCTGAGTTCTCTCTCCAGTCCCTAGTATACTCATTTCGAACTGTGTCTTAATTCTATTTTAGAAGTTAATTGAACACCAAAGAAGGGAGAAATTTATGATCCTCAAATAATACCTGTACCACTGAGCATCATTTTTGCAAATGACTTGATTGAAGAGACTGAATTACTATGAGTTCTTTTGTGTCCGTAACAGGATCTAGACTGAGTATAACCTAGTGGACGGTCATCAGCTGGGTTAATGCCAAGACACATGATATTAGTTATTAATCTGAGAGAAAGAGTTCTTGTTCATAGAGTTTAGCACTGACTGGACCATAAAACCTCAGAGAATAATTCAGCTAGGGACAAAGGAATGACCTAGAAAATTTATTTTTAAAATAATACTCTCTGAGCTTGTCTTTAAAGGTTCTGATTTAATTGCCTGAGAAAATGGATAAGGAAAATAGATAGTGTTTAGAAGATATAAGTTATCTTTAAAGTCAAACTTAAGGTCCATTTGTATAGGAAATAATAGTGCAGGGGACTTAGAGAATTTAAGAAAGTCCCCATGCCCTCAGGCAGTTTGTAGGAACACAGGAGAGCAGTGCTTACACATAGCTGGCAGTATATTTCTGTTATTGCCTGATTCCCAGCAGAGAGAAAAAAAACATGAAAAATTAAAAATGGAAGTGGATTTGGTGGAACTGTTAATTGAGAGGGTTCAGGGTATCTCTGAGAAATAACAATAAAACGACTTAGGGCTGGGGATATAGCTTAGTGGTAGAACACTTGTCTGGCAGGTGCAAAGGCCCAAATGATTTTGATATCAATATCAACAACAATTTTAAGGAGAACTAAGGACATTCCAATTAAAATATTTATTTTTTTAATTGCTAGTAGTATGAAATATCATGATATAAACTAGAAAGGCTATGGCTCATATGTTTTAAGTTTTTTTTTAATAAGTTATATGAGTAACCAAAACAAAATAAATTACTTAAATAGCAAAACAGAAAATTGTTGTTAGGAAATTGTAGCCCATTAATACTAGTAAGTTATTGCTAATCAGTACTTACCTATGCTCCAAGTTATTTTGATATGAAATAAGTTTCTATTTCTTAGAAGGGGGACTATTTTCAACAAAACGAGATTTTCTTTTTTTTTTGTTTTTTTTGAGACAGGGCTTCTCTGTGTAGCTTTGAGCCTTTCCTGGATCTTGCTGGCCTCGAACCAGGCTGGCCTCGAACTCACAAAGATCCGCCTGGCTCTGCCTCCTGAGTGCTGGAATTAAAGGCGTGTGCTACCACCGCCCGGCACAAAACAAGATTTTGAACAATAAGGATATGAGCCTTATCACCATCAGAAATCATCTAGATATGAATAAACTAATGAGTAGGACTATTCAAAATAATAGTTTTCATTTCTTCTTGTATTTTTAATACACTTAAATGATTTATAACTTATAAAAGTATATAAAATATTATAAGCATATATAATTATATATACTTTATTACAAAAGCATATTTATGAGTAGACATTTATTATAGAGCTACCAACACATTTAAAAAGATTTATTTTTATTTATGTGTATATATTAATGTGTCTTAATGTGGGAAACTAACATGAATCCTCTGCAAGAGCAAAGGGCACTCTTAACTGTTGAGCCACATGTCCAGCCCAAAGGAACATTTTAAATATAATAATTAAAAGAAGAAAACAAGCCTTATCAACCATTAGGATCCAGAGATTCTTACCAATGAAGTCACAGTCCTTGTGTGTGTGTGTGTGTGTGTGTGTGTGTGTGTGTGTGTGTATGTGTGTGTGTGTGTATGTGTGTGTGTGTGTGCATATGTATCCACCTGGGTGTAGAAACTTGCATATGAATGTACAGATGTCACATATGGTGTCTTCTACAATTATTTTCCACCCTATTTTTTTGAGACAATGTCTCTCACTGAACTTGGACCTCACTAATTGGCTAGACTGGCTGACAATGAGCACAGGGATTCTTCCAGTTCTGTCCACTAGTACTGTGACTACAGGTATACGATGTAACTAACATTCAGATTCTTTTATTAAACAATTTTATTTATTTTACATACCAACCACAGATTCCCCCCTCTCATCCCCCCTCCTGCTCCCTCCCCAGCCTCCCCCAACAGTAGGCTGAGCGCAATTCCTAAATCATAACATCTTACTAAAGATTACATGAGCTCTGCAAATGGTTGAGTAACCACACAGAAGCAAGGCAAATTTTTTTTGTAGCATATGCTTGAATTTACCTTATTTAGCATTTCTGTTTACGAAATAAATAATAGTGTAGTTATTATATGATCCACAATCATAAAAACAAATTTCAAAACTATTCAGTGAATGTCCTCTATGCCCTATGGCATGTGTAGGAAAATCAGGGGAGAGTTGTCAATACATTTGAATTAAGATTCAAAATGTCATATTGAAACTCTGGATGAAAACTAGGGAAAATTTATGATCTTTTAAAGAAGCTGATATTTCAAGGCTAGGATAATTGATATGTCTTAGAGAATAAGATCTTCAATTTGGTTCATTCATTAGACCTTAAGAGGCGTGAAAATCATGATAGAATGGCTTAATTAACCAGTATCTAACTATGACACTTTAAAAATGCCATGATCCTTGGCATGATAAGAAGCTCCTGGGAAGATTGGCTCAGTTCTGAGTGGTCTGTTTAAAACAGGTGCTTGAGAATTGTAAGATATGCAGAGAAAATGTAGTAAATAAGTTGTGCAGTAATTAATGTGTATGAATGTAGAATATTATTTTAAGATGTGTTACATTTGTTTATGCTGTGGAATATTTGTTTAAGGATGCAAAGATGTGTTGTATTCTTTTATGTTGCATTTGTTTAACTTGGTGAAGCTGTGTTACTGTGCTTGTCTAAAACATCTTATGGTCTAATAATGAGCTGAATGGCCAATAACAAGGCAAGAGAAGGGATAGGTGGAGCTGGCAGGCAGAGAGAATAAATGGGAAGAGAAATCTAGGAGAAGGAAAAGAAGAAGGAGCAAGAGAACAAGGAGAGGAGCATACCAGGGGCCGGCCACACAGCCACACAGCCACACAGCCAGCTATGGAGTAAAAGTGAAAGTAAGATATACAGAAGTAAGAAACGGAAAAGACCCAGAGGCAAAAGGTAGATGGTATAATTTAAAATTAAGAAAACCTGGCTAGAAATGAACCAAGCTAAGGCCAGGCATTTATAAGAAAGAATAAGACTCTATGTGTGATTTATTTGGGAGCTGGGTGGCAGTCCCCCAAAAGAGCATAAGAGTAAAAAAAAAAACCCCAACAACATAAGTACATTATAAATATCATGATAATCAGTAGGACTAAAACATTAAGATGCTTAGCTTGGGAAGGATATGAAATAAAGTAATAAGTAGTAAAAGAATGTAAGTAAGTTTTTCTTTTTCACAGGAGAGTTGCTACACGTATATATGTATGTGTGATTAATACATATATATATATCACATTCTTTAACATGATATTCTTCACTATTTTAGATGAATCCTAATGGAGAAAGAGTTAGAGCAAAGGCTCCCTCTAAGGTGTGAAAGGTGTGGGGCTCAGAAATCTAGGTGAAGAGAAAACACCTCCAGTGTGGTTTGTTTATCTACAATTCCATCATCCTACTAGAGTTTTTTAAAATAAACAAGATCTGGTTGATGGCCCTTTGCATGCAAATAACACAAAATTAAAGAGAATAAAGAGTCTTGCCTAGTAGATGTGGAATCTAAAAATTGAAGGTAAGATGGATGAGGAAATGTATAGAAGAGCATCCAAAGGTAGAAGAGACTATTTTTGGGTGACCATATTTATGTGTCACTGTTAGAATTCTTGTACTGCAGAGTCTCATAGCCTGTTCATATGAGCTTGAGATGAGTATCTCTATGCATCAAAAAAGAGAAAAAGCACAATTCTCTGTAGATGTGAGCATATGCATTTGCATAGCGGCACAACACTGCCACGTTCAACGGATTTTTTTTCTATAATTTCCAATGTATTTGAACTACATTAAGATTTATGAATTTACCTGACCTACGGGATGATAAGCATTCATTTAAACAAAGTCTATCTTTAGAAATAATTCTTCCATTGAATTAATTAGACTAGCTTATTTAAATGCATCTTTCTGCTCTTAAGTGAGAATGTTTACTTTTGTAAATATTCAATACAGAAAACAATGAAGTAAATGTAATAAAATAGAACATTGAACAATTACTGAAAGCTGGCTATTTGCCAAATGCTTGATATGAGTTCTCATTTAATTCTCAAAGAACTGGATAAGGTAAGTATTGCATTCACAACTCAAGAGAGATACAGAACTTGCTGGAGATCACCTACTAGTAAGGGACAGAGTTGAGGGTAGAGTGCAGGAAGTCTGACCCCAGTTCCTCAGATATCCCTTGTAACTCTTTATTAGCCTGTGCCAAATCTGTAGGATAATGGATACACCATGCTTGTACACATCCAGATCATATAGTGTGAGTTAGAAGCTTTAGAATGAGCCATGAGTGAATGGAAGAATAAGGAAAAGAATTAACATCTGCTGAAAGTAATCTTTCTTCAAACAAAGATTCAATGATTGTCCTCTACAGTCCATTGATAAATACATTTCTTGTACATATCTTGATTGTGTTAAGTAACATATATATATATATATAATTTATTTAAACTTGATTTTATTTAGTGCCACTTATTTCACAAAACAATATTCATGCATACACGCACACATGAGAGAGAGAGAGAGAGAGAGAGAGAGAGAGAGAGAGAGAGAGAG